>JAPPVO010006998.1:0-13225 GCA_030407325.1 Camellia japonica
ATAAACTGCACAAAACAGCACGATGCGCAAAACAGGACGACGTGCAAAATAACGCGAGTGTAAACTGCACAAAACAGTGCGATGCGCAAAATAGCGCGAGTGATAAACTGCACAAAACCGTGCGATGCACAAAATGGCGTGAGTGATAAACTGCACAAAACAGCGTGATGCGCAAAACAGGTCGACGCGCAAAATAACGCGAGTGTAAACTGCATAAAACAGTGCGATGCGCAAAGTAGCGTGAGTGATAAATTGCACAAAACAGTGCGATGCACAAAATAGGACGATGCGCAAAATAATGCGAGTGTAAACTGCACAAAACAGTGCGATGCGCAAAATAGCGCGAGTGATAAACTGCACAAAACAGTGCGATGCGCAAAATAGGACGACGTGCAAAATAACGCGAGTGTAAACTGTACAAAACAGTGCGATGCGCAAAATAGCGCGAGTGATAAACTGCACAAAACAGTGCGATGCGCAAAATAGCGCGAGTGATAAACTGCACAAAACAGCGCGATGTGCAAAACATGATGACGCGCAAAATAACGTGAGTGTAAACTGCACAAAACTGTGCGATGCGTAAAATAGCGCGAGTGATAAACTGCACAAAACAGTGCGACGCGCAAAATAGGACGACGCGCAAAATAACGTGAGTGTAAACTGCACAAAACAGTGCGATGCGCAAAATAGCGCGAGTGATAAACAGCACAAAACAGTGCGATGCGCAAAATGGCGCGAGTGATAAACTGCACAAAACAGCGCGATGCGCAAAACAGGACGACGTGCAAAATAGCGCGAGTGATAAATTGCACAAAACAGTGCGGTGCGCAAAATAGCGCGAGTGATAAACAGCACAAAACTGGGCGATGAGCAAAATGGCGCGAGTGATAAACTGCACAAAATGGCGCGATGCGCAAAACAGGACGACGCGCAAAATACGACGACGTGCAAAATGACGCGAGTGTAAACTGGACAGAACAGTGCGATGCGCAAAGTAGCACGAGTGATGAACTGCACAAAACAATGCGATGCGCAAAATAGGACGACGCGCAAAATAACGCGAGTGTAAACTGCACAAAACAGTGCGATGCGCAAAATAGCGCGAGTGATAAATTGCACAAAACAGTGCGATGCGCAAAATAGCGCGAGTGATAAACTGCACAAAACTGTGCGATGCGCTAAATAGGACGACACGGAAAATAACGGGAGTGTAAACTGCACAAAACAGTGTGATGCGCAAAATAGCACGAGTGATAAACTGCACAAAACAGGGCGATGCGCAAAATGGCGCAAGTGATAAACTGCACAAAACAGCGCGATGCGCAAAATAACGCGAGTGTAAACTGCACAAAACAGTGCGATGCGCAAAATAGCGCGAGTGATAAACTGCACAAAACAGTGCGATGCGCAAAATAGGACGACGCGCAAAATAACGCGAGTGTAAACTACACAAAACAGTGCGATGCGCAAAATAGCGCGAGTGATAAACTGCACAAAACAGTGCGATGCGCAAAATAGCGCGAGTGATAAACTGCACAAAATAGTGCGATGCGCGAAATAGGACAACGCGCAAAACAACGCGAGTGTAAACTGTACAAAACAGTGCGATGCGCAAAATAGCGCGAGTGATAAACTGCACAAAACAGTGCGATGCGCAAAATAGTGCGAGTGATAAACTGCACAAAACAGCGCAATGCGCAAAACGGGACGACGCGCAAAATAACGCGAGTGTAAACTGCACAAAACAGGGCGATGCGCAAAATAGCGCGAGTCATAAATTGCACAAAACTGTGCAATGCGCAAAATAGCGCGAGTGATAAACTGCACAAAACTGTGCGATGCGCTAAATAGGACGACACGGAAAATAACGGGAGTGTAAACTGCACAAAACAGTGTGATGCGCAAAATAGCACGAGTGATAAACTGCACAAAACAGAGCGATGCGCAAAATGGCGCCAGTGATAAACTGCACAAAACAGCGCGATGCGCAAAATAACGCGAGTGTAAACTGCACAAAACAGTGCGATGCGCAAAATAGGGCAAATGATAAACTGCACAAAATTGTGCGATGCGCAAAATAGGACGACGCGCAAAATAACGCAGGTGTAAACTACACAAAACAGTGCGATGCGCAAAATAGCGCGTGTGATAAACTGCACAAAACAGTGCGATGCGGCAACAGCGCGAGTGATAAACTGCACAAAATAGTGCGATGCGCGAAATAGGACAACGCGCAAAATAACGCGAGTGTAAACTGTACAAAACAGTGCGATGCGCAAAATAGCGCGAGTGATAAACTGCACAAAACAGTGCGATGCGCTAAATAGGACGACGCGTAAAATAACGCGAGTGTAAACTGCACAAAACAATGTGATGCGCAAAATAGCGCGAGTGATAAACTGCACAAAACAGGGCGATGCGCAAAATTGCGCAAGTGATAAACTCACAAAACAGCGCGATGCGCAAAATAACGCGAGTGTAAACTGCACAAAACAGTGCAATGCGCAAAATAGCGCGAGTGATAAACTGCACAAAACAGTGCGATGCGCAAAACAGGACGACACGCAAAATAACGCGAGTGTAAACTGCACAAAACAGTGCGATGCCCAAAATAGCGCGAGTGATAAACTACACAAAACAGTGCGATGCGCAAAATAGGACGACGCGCAAAATAACGCGAGTGTAAACTGCACAAAACAGTGCGATGCGCAAAATAGCGCAAGTGATAAACTGTACAAAACTGGGCGATGAGTATAATGGCGCGAGTGATATACTGCACAAAACTGCACGATGAGCAAAACAGGACGACGCACAAAACAACGCGAGTGTAAACTGCACAAAACAGTGCGATGCGCAAAATAGCGCGAGTGATAAACTGCACAAAACAGTGTGATGCGCAAAATAGGACGACGCACAAAATGACGCGAGTGTAAACTGGACAAAACAGTGCTATGCGCAAAGTACCACGAGTGATAAACTGCACAAAACAGTGCGATGCGCAAAATAGGACCACGCGCAAAATAACGCTAGTGTAAACTGCACAAAACAGTGCGATGCGTAAAATAGCGCGAGTGATAAATAGCACAAAACAGTGCGATGCGCAAAATAGCGCGAGTGATAAACTGCACAAAACAGTGCGATGCGCTAAATAGGACGACGCGGAAAATAACGCGAGTGTAAACTGCACAAAACAGTGTGATGCGCAAAACAGCGCGAGTGATAAACTGCACAAAACAGGGCGATGCGTAAAATGGCGCAAGTGATAAACTGCACAAAACAGCGCGATGCGCAAAATAACACGAGTGATAAACTGCACAAAATAGTGCAATGCGCAAAATAGCACGAGTGATAAACTGCACAAAACAGTGCGATGCGCAAAATAGGACGACGCGCAAAATAACGCGAGTGTTAACTGCACAAAACAGTGCGATGCGCAAAATAGCGCGAGTGATAAACTGCACAAAACAGTGCGATGCGCAAAATAGGACGACGTGCAAAATAACGCGAGTGTGAACTGTGCAAAACAGTACGATGCGCAAAATAGCGCGAGTGATAAATTGCACAAAACAGTGCGATGCGCAAAATAGCCCGAGTGATAAACTGCACAAAACTGTACGACGCGCTAAATAGGACGACACGGAAAATAACGGGAGTACAAACTGCACAAAACAGTGTGATGCGCAAAATAGCACGAGTGATAAACTGCACAAAACAGGGCGATGCACAAAGTGGCGGAGGTGATAAACTGCACAAAACAGCGCGATGCGCAAAATAACGCGAGTGTAAACTGCACAAAACAGTGCGATGCGCAAAATAGGGCGAGTGAAAAATTGCACAAAACAGTGCGATGCGCAACATAGGACGACGCGCAAAATAAAGCGAGTGTAAACTACACAAAACAGTGCGATGCACAAAATAGCGCGAGTGATAAACTGCACAAAACAGTGCGTTGCGTAAAATAGCGCGAGTGATAAACTGCACAAAATAGTGCGATGCGCGAAATAGGACAACGCGCAAGCAACGCGAGTAAATGTACAAACAGTGCGAGTGCAAATAGCGCGAGTGATAAAGCACAAAACAGTGCGATGCGCAAAATAGCGCGAGTGATAAACTGCACAAAACAGTGCGATGCGCAAAACAGGACGACGCTCAAAATAACGCGAGTGTAAACTGCACAAAACAGTGCGATGCCCAAAATAGTGCGAGTGATAAACTCAACAAAACAGTGCGATGCGCAAAATAGGACGACGCGCAAAATAACGCGAGTGTAAACTGCACAAAACAGTGCGATGCGCAAAATAGCACGAGTGATAAACTGTACAAAACTGGGCGATGAGTATAATGGCGCGAGTGATATACTGCACAAAACTGCACGATGAGCAAAACAGGACGACGCACAAAACAGTGCGATGCGCAAAATAGCGCGAGTGATAAACTGCACAAAACAGTGTGATGCGCAAAATAGGACGACGCACAAAATGACGCGAGTGTAAACTGGACAAAACAGTGCGATGCGCAAAGTACCACGAGTGATAAACTGCACAAAACAGTGCGATGCGCAAAATAGGACCACGCGCAAAATAACGCGAGTGTAAACTGCACAAAACAGTGCGATGCGCAAAATAGCGCGAGTGATAATAGCACAAAAACAGTGCGATGCGCAAAATAGCGCGAGTGTAAACTGCACAAAACAGTGCGATGCGCTAAATAGGACGACGGAAAATAACGCGAGTGTAAACTGCACAAAACAGTGCGATGCGCAGAACAGCGCCAGTGATAAACTGCACAAAACAGGGCGATGCGTAAAATGGCGCAAGTGATAAACTGCACAAAACAGCGCGATGTGCAAAATAACGCGAGTGATAAACTGCACAAAACAGTGCAATGCGCAAAATAGCACGAGTGATAAACTACACAAAATAGTGCGACGCGCAAAATAGGACGACGCGCAAAATAACGCGAGTTTAAACTGCATAAAACAGTGCGATGCGCAAAATAGCGCGAGTGATAAACTGCACAAAACAGTGCGATGCGCAAAATAGAACGACATGCAAAATAACGTGAGTGTAAACTGTACAAAACAGTGCGATGCGCAAAATAGCGCGAGTGATAAATTGCACAAAACAGTGCGATGCGTAAAATAGCGCGAGTGATAAACTGCACAAAACTGTGCGATGCGCTAAATAGGACGAGACGGAAAATAACGGGAGTGTAAACTGCACAAAACAGTGTGATGCGCAAAATAGCACGAGTGATAAACTGCACAAAACAGGGCGATGCGCAAAGTGGCGGAGGTGATAAACTGCACAAAACAGCGCGATGCGCAAAATAACGCGAGTGTAAACTGTACAAAACAGTGCGATGCGCAAAATAGGGCGAGTGATAAATTGCACAAAACAGTGCGATGCGCAAAATAGGACGACGCGCAAAATAAAGCGAGTGTAAACTACACAAAACAGTGCGATGCGCAAAATAGCGCGAGTGATAAACTGCACAAAACAGTGCGATGCGCAAAATAGCGCGAGTGATAAACTGCACAAAACAGGACGACGCGCAAAATAACGCAAGTGTAAACTGCACAAAACAGTGCGATGCCCAAAATAGCGCGAGTTATAAACTACACAAAACAGTGCGATGTGCAAAATAGGACGACGCGCAAAATAACGCGAGTGTAAACTGCACAAAACAGTGCGATGCGCAAAATAACGCAAGTGATAAACTGTACAAAACTGGGCGATGAGATAATGGCGCGGGAGTGATATACTGCACAAAACTGCACGATGAGCAAACAGGACGACGCACAAAAACAACGCGAGTGTAAACTGCACAAAACAGTGCGATGCGCAAAATAGCGCGACTGATAAACTGCACAAAACAGTGTGATGCGCAAAATAGGACGACGCACAAAATGATGCGAGTGTAAACTGGACAAAACAGTGCGATGCGCAAAGTACCACGAGTGATAAACTGCACAAAACAGTGCGATGCGCAAAATAGCGCGAGTGATAAATAGCACAAAACAGTGCGACGCGCAAAATAGCGCGAGTGATAAATAGCACAAAACAGTGCGATGCGCAAAATAGCGCGAGTGATAAACTGCACAAAACAGTGCGATGCGCTAAATAGGACGACGCGGAAAATAACGCGAGTGTAAACTGCACAAAATAGTGTGATGCGCAAAATAGCGCGAGTGATAAACTGCACAAAATAGGGCGATGCGCAAAATGGCGTAAATGATAAACTGCACAAAACAGTGCGATGCGCAAAATAGCGCGAGTGATAAACTGCACAAAACAGTGCGATGCGCAAAATAGGACGACGCACATAATGACGCGAGTGTAAACTGGACAAAATAGTGCGATGCGCAAAGTACCACGAGTGATAAACTGCACAAAACAGTGCGATGCGCAAAATAGGACCACGCGCAAAATAACGCGAGTGTAAACTGCACAAAACAGTGCGATGCGCAAAATAGCGCTAGTGATAAATAGCACAAAACAGTGCGATGCACAAAATAGCGCGAGTGATAAACTGCACAAAACAGTGCGATGCGCTAAATAGGACGACGCGGAAAATAACGCGAGTGTAAACTGCACAAAACAGTGTGATGCGCAAAATAGCGCGAGTGATAAACTGCACAAAACAGGGCGATGCGCAAAATGGCGCAAGTGATAAACTGCACAAAACAGCGCGATGCGCAAAATAACGCGAGTGATAAACTGCACAAAATAGTGCAATGCGCAAAATAGGACGACGCGCAAAATAACGCGAGGGTAAACTGCACAAAACAGTGCGATTCGCAAAATAGCGCGAGTGATAAACTGCACAAAACAGTGCGATGCGCAAAATAGGACGACGTGGAAAATAACGCGAATGTAAACTGCACAAAACAGTGCGATGCACAAAATAGCGCGAGTGATAAATTGCACAAAATAGTGCGATGCGCAAAATAGCGCGAGTGATAAACTGCACAAAACTGTGCGATGCGCTACATAGGACGACACGGAAAATAACGGGAGTGTAAACTGCAAAAAACAGTGTGATGCGCAAAATGGCACGAGTGATAAACTGCACAAAACAGGGCGATGCGCAAAATGGCGCAAGTGATAAACTGCACAAAACAGCGCGATGCGCAAAATAACGCGAGTGTAAACTGCAGAAAACAGTGCGATGCGCAAAATAGGGCGAGTGATAAATTGCACAAAACAGTGCGATGCGCAAAATAGGCGACGCGCAAAATAACGCGAGTGTAAACTACACAAAACAGTGCGATGCGCAAAATAGCACGAGTGATAAACTGCACAAAACAGGGCGATGCGCAAAATAGCGCGAGTGATAAACTGCACAAAATAGTGCGATGCGCGAAATAGGACAACGCGCAAAATAACGCGACTGTAAACTGTACAAAACAGTGCGATGCGCAAAATAGCGCGAGTGATAAACTGCACAAAACAGTCCGATGCGCAAAATAGGACGACGCGCAAAATAACACGAGTGTAAACAGCACAAAACAGTGCGATGCGCAAAATAGCGCGAGTGATAAACTGCACAAAACAGTGCGATGCGCAAAATAGCGCGAGTAATAAACTGCACAAAACGGCACGATGCGCAAAACAGGACGACGCGCAAAATAACGCGAGTGTAAACTACACAAAACAGTGCGATGCGCAAAATAGCGCGAGTGATAAACTGCACAAAACAGTGCGATGCGCAAAATAGCGCGAGTGAGAAACTGCACAAAACCGTGCGATGCACAAAATGGCGTGAGTGATAAACTGCACAAAACAGCGCGATGCACAAAACAGGTCGACGCGCAAAATAAAGCGAGTGTAAACTGCACAAAACAGTGCGATGCGCAAAGTAGCGCGAGTGATAAATTGGACAAAACAGTGCGATGCGCAAAATAGGACGACGCGCAAAATAACGCGAGTGTAAACTGCACAAAACAGTGCGATGCGCAAAATAGCGCGAGTGATAAACTGCACAAAACAGTGTGATGCGCAAAATAGCGCGAGTGATAAATAGCACAAAACAGTGCGATGCGCAAAATAGAGCGAGTGATAAATTGCACAAAACAGTGCGATGCGCTAAATAGGACGACGCGGAAAATAACGCGACTGTAAACTGCACAAAACAGTGTGATGCGCAAAATAGCGCGAGTGATAAACTGCACAAAACAGGGCGATGCGCAAAATGGCGTAAGTGATAAACTGCACAAAACAGTGCGATGCGCAAAATAGCGCGAGTGATAAATTGCACAAAACAGTGCGATGCGCAAAATAGGACGACGCACATAATGACGCGAGTGTAAACTTGACAAAATAGTGCGATGCGCAAAGTACCACGAGTGATAAACTGCAAAAAACAGTGCGATGCGCAAAATAGGACCACGCGCAAAATAACGCGAGTGTAAACTGCACAAAACAGTGCGATGCGCAAAATAGCGCTAGTGATAAATAGCACAAAATAGTGCGATGAACAAAATAGCGCGAGTGATAAACTGCACAAAACAGTGCGATGCGCTAAATAGGACGACGTGGAAAATAACGCGAGTGTAAACTGCACAAAACAGTGTGATGCGCAAAATAGCGCGAGTGATAAACTGCACAAAACAGGGCGATGCGCAAAATGGCGCAAGTGATAAACTGCACAAAACAGCGCGATGCGCAAAATAACGCGAGTGAGGTGTAAACTGCAGAAAACAGTGCGAATGCGCAAAATAGGGCAAGTGATAAACTGCACAAAACACAGTGCAATGCGCAAAATAGGACGACGCGCAAAATAACGCGAGTGTAAACTACACAAAAACAGTGCGATGCGCAAAATAGCGCGGAGTGATAGACTGCAAAACAGTACGATGCGCAAAATAGGACGATGCGCAAAAACAACGCGAGTGTAAACTGCACAAAACAGTGCGATTCGCAAATAGCCGCGAGTGATAAACTGCACAAAACAGTGCGATGCCAAATTAGCGCGAGTAATAAAAACTGCACAAAACAGCACGATGCGCAAAACAGGACGACGTGCAAAATAACGCGATTGTAAACTGCACAAAACAGTGCGATGCGCAAAATAGCGCGAGTGATAAACTGCACAAAACAGTGCGATGCGGAAAATACCGCGAGTGATAAACTGCACAAAACCGTGCGATGCGCAAAATGGCGTGAGTGATAAACTGCACAAGACAGCGCGATGCGCAAAACAGGTCGAACGCGCAAAATAAAGCGAGTGTTAAACTGCACAAAAACAGTGCGATGCGCAAAAGTAGCGCGAGTGATAAATTGCACAAAACAGTGCGATGCCGAAAAATAGGACGACGCGCAAAATAACGCGAGTGTAAACTGCCACAAACAGTGCGATGCGCAAAAATAGCGCGAGTGATAAACTGCACAAAACAGTGCGATGCGCAACATAGCGCGAGTGATAAACTGCACACAAATAGTGCGATGCGGAAATAGGACAACACGCAAAATAATGCGAGTGTAAACTGTACAAAACAGTGCGATGCGCAAAATAGCGCGAGTGATAAACTGCACAAAACAGTGCGATGCGCAAAATAGCGCGAGTGATAAACTGCACAAAACAGCGCGATGCGCAAAACGGGACGACGCGCAAAATAACGTGAGTGTAAACTGCACAAAACAGTGCGATGCCCAAATCGCGCGAGTGTAAACTGCCAAAACAGTGACGATGCGCAAAATAGGACGACGCGCAAAATAACGCGAGTGTAAACTGCACAAAACAGTGCGATGCGCAAAATAGCGCGAGTGTGAAAAACTGTACAAAACTGGGCGATGAGGATAATGGCGCGAGTGATATACAGCGCAAAACTCACGACGAGCAAAACAGGACGACGCGCAAAATATCGCGAGTGTAAACTGCACAAAACAGTGTGACGCGCAAAATAGCGCTAGTGATAAACTGCACAAAACTGTGCGATGCGCAAAATAGGACGACGCACAAAATGACGCGAGTGTAAACTGGACAAAACAGTGCGATGCGCAAAGTACCACGAGTGATAAACTGCACAAAACAGTGCGATGCGCAAAATAGGACGACGCGCAAAATAACGCGATGTGTAAACTGCCAAAAACAGTGCGATGCGAAAAATAGCGCAGAGTGATAAATTGCACAAAACAGTGCGATGCGCAAAATAGCGCGAGTGATAAACTGCACAAAACTGTGCAGATGCGCAAAATAGGACGACACGGAAAAAACGGGAGTGTGAAACTGCACAAAACAGTGTGATGCGCAAAATAGCGCGAGTGTAAACTGCACAAAACAGGCGATGCGCAAAATGGCGCAAGTGATAAACTGCACAAAACCGCGCGATGCGCAAAAAAACGCGAGTGTAAACTGCACAAAACAGTGCGATGTGCAAAATAGGGCGAGTGATAAACTGCACAAAACAGTGCGATGTGCAAAATAGGATGACACGCAAAATAACGTGAGTGAAACTACACAAAACAGTGCGATGCGCAAAATAGCGCGAGTGACAAACTGCACAAAACAGTGCGATGCGCAAAATAGCGCGAGTGATAAACTGCACAAAATAGTACGATGCGCGAAATAGGGCAACGCGCAAAATAACGCGAGTGTAAACTGTACAAAATAGTGCGATGCGCAAAATAGCGCGAGTGATAAACTGCACAAAACAGTGCGATGCACAAAACAGGACGACGCGCAAAATAACGCGAGTGTAACTGCACAAAACAGTGCGATGCCCAAAATAGCGCGAGTGATAAACTACACAAAACTGTGCGATGCGCAAAATAGGACGACGCGCAAAATAACGCGAGTGTAAACTGCACAAAACAGTGCGATGCGCAAAATAGCGAGAGTGATAAACTGTACAAAACTGGGCGATGAGTATAACGGCGCGAGTGAAATACTGCACAAAACTGCACGATGAGCAAAACAGGACGACGCAAAAAACAACGCGAGTGTAAACTGTACAAAACAGTGCGATGCGCAAAATAGCGCGAGTGATAAATTGCACAAAACAGTGTGATGCGCAAAATAGGACGACGCACAAAATGACAAGAGTGTAAACTGGACAAAACAGGGCGATGCGCAAAGCACCACGAGTGATAAACTGCACAAAACAGTGCGATGCGCAAAATAGGACCACGCGCAAAATAACGCGAGTGTAAACTGCACGAAACAGTGCGATGCGCAAAATAGCGCCAGTGATAAATTGCACAAAACAGTGCGATGCGCAAAATAGCGCGAGTGATAAAATTCAGAAAATAGTGCGATGCGCTAAATAGGACGACGTGGAAATAATAACACGAGTGTTAAACTGCACAAAACGTTCATGCGCAAAATAGCACGAGTGATAAACTGCACAAAACAGGGCGATGCGCAAAATGGCGCAAGTGATAAACTGCACCAAACAGGCGCGATCCGCAAATAACGCGAGTGATAAACTGCACAAAACAGTGCAATGCGCAAAATAGCGCGAGTGAAAATAAACTGCACAAAACAGTGCGTTGCGCAAAATGGACGACGCGCAAAAATAACGCGAGTGTAAACTGCACAAAACAGTGCGATGCGCAAAATAGGACGACGTGCAAAAATAACGCGGTTGTACACTGTACAAAACAGTGGATGCGCAAAATAGCGCGAGTGATAAACTGCACCAAAACAGTGCGATGCGCAAAAATAGGACGACGCGCAAAATACGTGAGTGTAGACTGCACAAAACAGTGCGATGCGCAAAATAGCGCGAGTGATAAACTGCATAAAACAGTCGATGTACAAAACAGCAGGAGTAATAAACTGCACAAAACAGCAGTGCGCAAAACTGGGACGACGTGCAAAATAACGCGAGTGTAAACTGCACAAAACAGTGCGATGCGCAAATAGCGCGAGTGATAAACTGCAACAAAACAGCGCGATGCGCAAAATAGCGCGAGTGATAAACTGCACAAAACCGTACGATGCGCAAAATGGCGTGAGTGATAAACTGCACAAAATAGCGCGATGCGCAAAACAGGTCGACGCGCAAAATAACGCGAGTGTAAACTGTACAAAACAGTGCGATGCGCAAAATAGCGCGAGCGACAAACTGCACAAAACAGTGCGATGCGCAAAATAGGACGACGCGAAAATAACGCGAGTGAAACTGCACAAAACAGTGCGATGCGCAAAATAGCGCGAGTGATAAACTGACAAAAAAGTGCGATACGCAAAATAGCGCGAGTAATAAACTGCACAAAACAGCACGATGCGCAAAACAGGAACGACGTGCAAAATAACGCGAGTGTGTAAACTGCACAAAACAGCGCGATGCGCAAAATAGCGCGAGTGTAAACGCACAAAAACAGTGCGATGCCGCAAAATAGCGCGAGTGAGAGAAACTGCACAAAACTGTGCGATGCACAAAATGGCCGTGAGTGATAAAACTGCACAAAACAGCGCGATGCGCAAAACAGGTCGACACGCAAAATAACGCGAGTGTAAACTGCACAAAAACAGTGTGATGCGCAAAATAGCGCGAGTGATAAACTGCACAAAACAGGCGATGCGCAAAATGGCGCAAGGCTAAACTGCACAAAAACAGCGCGATGCGCAAAATAACGCGAGTGATATAAACTGCACAAAATAGTGCAATGCGCAAAATAGGAGACGCGAAAATAACGCGAGGTGGTAAACTGCACAAAACAGTGCGATGCGCAAAATAGCGCTAGTGACAAAAACTGCACAAAACAGTGCGATGCGCCAAATAGGACGACGGCGCAAAATTGACGCGAGAGTAAACTGGACAAAACAGTGCGGTGCGCAAAGTGCACGAGTGATAAACTGCAAAACAATAGTGCGATGTGCAAAATAGGACGACGCGCAAAATAACGCGAGTGTAAACTGCACAAAACAGTGCGATGCGCAAAATAGCACAAGTGATAAATTGCACAAAACAGTGCGATGCGCAAAGTAGCGGGAGTGATAAACTGCAGAAAATAGTGCGATGCGCAAAATAGCGCGAGTGATCAACAGCACAAAACAGCGCGATGCGCAAAACAGGACGACGTGCAAAATAGCGCGAGTGATAAATCGCACAAAACAGTGCGATGAGCAAATAGCGAGCGATAAACTGCAAAAAACAGGCGATGAGCAAATGGCGCGAGTGATAAACTGCACAAAACGGCACGATGCACAAAACAGGACGACGCGCAAAATAAACAGGAGTGTAAACTGCACAAAACAGTGCGAGGCGCAAAATAGC
>JAPPVO010006999.1:0-12014 GCA_030407325.1 Camellia japonica
TAGATTGTACGTCAGATTTTTTCAAACAGATTTTTTCAAATAGATTTTTGCAGATTTTTTCAAACAAAATTGAAATAGATTTTCCAAGACAGATTTTGCGAGACAGATTTCAAATGAAAAACAGAGTATAGTTTAGACAGATTTCGAATGCAAACATGTGGCAAGGGTATCATTAACAGATTTTTTGCAAACAGTTTTTTTGTAGATAGTAGATGTTTACTAACAGAGTTTAACATATATATATGTATCACAACATAACATTTTCATATCCAAACAACATATAATGGATTCAAGTTTTAAAAAAATCAAACTCATCATAGTAGTCATTGCGATAAGAAATGAGCGAGACCCATTGGTATGTGTAGACGTCCCCGAACGTCCCGAGAGGGAATCCCTCGTTTTGTTCATTTGGGCTCACTACAGTTCGGACTCAAAGTCACGGTCCTGTATCTAATCTCGCAGAGTACAATGCAAGACCGATGAATCATCAAAGAGTCCAAATTCGGCAAATCGTTTTTGAAAACAGATTTTTTTTTTGAAAGAAGTGCAAAACATGGACTGCTTTGCCAGATACAGAGTCGCCACCTAAATATTTATTTTGGGGGAATTTAGGAAACCCTGACTCGTTTCCTAAGGCCACGTGTCCGTCATCACCAAAGTTGCCTCGGCTCGGGAACTTGGGTACGATTGGGGAAGGTCACTTTGTGAGCACCCCCGCTTGCCCAATCAAAGATCGGTCTCTACTAATCATGATATCAAGTTTTGAAAACATTATGCGTTCTTATTCCGGTTATTAGCCTAAAATTACTATGTGATGCGCGCAGCATACAAGTATAGACTGGATCGCCTGAGTTGGAACAAAACATTTCATGTTTGTTTTTGAAAGCGGTTTGCTACTCTCGCAAGTAGGCTAAAATGCGGATTTTTTCCACCCTCAAGTGGGCTTAGAAAACATGGTGATTGCCACTATCTAGTGGGCTTAAAACTCGCAATCAATGAATTGTTCCAATTCAGATAATCCAACCTTCACCCACAGGCATTCAGGCAGTTATATCACATAAGCAAATAGCCTCATAGTAAGCATGCTATCATGGCAATCAATCACACGCATGCAAGGATGTTAAAGCATAAACACTTACCGAGTACTCCGAGCCAAAATAAAGAAACTAATTAGAAAACATGCATGAATCCTAATTATACAGATATGCCTAATGCAACACATGCAGGAATGCAACCTAGATAGGCTCGGCTATTCTAAACATGGCATATGAAATGCAATAGATAACATGTATTCAACTTGTAATTGAAATACCATGCAGTTAGTATGATGCGCCGAGCCCGGTGCATGCAATACAGATGAATGAATGCACGCATGCATAGCATAAGGTATGCTAATTTAAATATGTCCTAATACTAACCATTGAAAGTAGGTAAATAAAAGGGAGAAAGAAGTGGGGGTTGGAAGACATACACACACTCATACACACTTATTACACAATTGCCCTTGCTCGGAGGGTCCGAATAATAATACAAACCGAATAAATAATTAACTACCCTAGCTAATTAATTATTACAAAACTTCTAATTAATTAACAAATTAATTACAAAAAAAAAACAGCCTAAATATGAAACTAAAGAGACCGCCGCAGCTCTGACTCGGAATGCGTGGATGATGCTTGCTCGATTTGCCTTGCTCGGAAACCCTTACCATGCACTGGTTGCCTTATTTTTGCACTATTCTGCACCTTTGAGGGATGTGAAAATTCTTGAGGCACCTCTGAACCATTCCCTGATCATTTTGGGATGCCACCGACTGTAGACACCCCCATTTTGACCGACGGCCCTAAGACTGGGCATTTTATTTTGACCATCTCCCAGAAAAATCAACTTGAAATTTTAATCCCAAAACTCACCCATTTTGATCAAATTAAAATATTTTTATTTTGACTTTATATTTTTATAATTTTGTGTGTTTTAAGTGTGTTTGTATAAATTGGCATATGATATAAAAAATGATAAAAACACAAAAAAAGGGAAAATAGAAATAAAACATAAATTTTTTTTTTTGAAAATCAATAAAAAGAAATAAAAAATGGGGACAAAGGAATCAACAAAAAGGTGGGGGTGGTTTAGAAAATAAAATAAAAACAAAAAAAGAAAAGATGTGGTGTGTGGTGGAGTGGTGGAATTTGGTGGGCCATAAACAAAAAAAAGAAAACAAAAGAAAGAAAATGGTGGTGGAAAATATGAATTGTGCTGGTGAAGAATAATTGATCATGGGGGAGGTGGACAAGAGGATGAAAAATAAAAGACACACCATACACACTCACGGGGAGGAGGATACACAACACAGACAGAGAAGAGACACACGGGTAGAGGGGAGAAAGAAAAAAGAAGAGAGAACACAAGGCACATGGCCACCGATGTACACCCACTCAGCACAGAGACACAACATAGGCACTGATCTCCTTCTTCTCTCTCTCGGCTTGGAGAGGAGGAGGAGAAAACAACAAATAGACCCATGCATCACAGCCAAACCCAGCAGCACAGCAGCACACACGGGCATAGAGGAGACCAAACCCAGCTCTCCTCCCTCTCTTTCGGCACCTCACAGACCCATGCTCATCACAGCCAAACCCACGGCATAAACACACACACGGAGCCATGCCACCCACACACTGCCATCTTCCTCACACACAAGACCCACACTCTCTCTCTCTCTCAATTCGGGTATTCCTTGCGAGCCAAACATATATTCAGTGAACTAAATGAGAACCTTTGGTTGTGGAGCTTGATCGTCTAGATGATGGTGGTTACCGCTGGTCTTGGAAGAAGTCAGCATGTGTTGGGTTCTGACGCAGCTGGTCTCTGCCGGCGTTGCTTCTTACTGGTGAGGTTGGTGGTCTCAACGTTCATGCTGGTGGTTTCATCCGTCAAACATGCCATAAAGGGCCTCTCTCTCTCGTGCTTCTAGAGAGAGAAAATTATGATCATGGTGGATTGTGGTGGTGGCTCAATTTGTGTATATATTGATAAGTAGTAGGTGCAAGGAGACATGGAGTGGGTTCAGTTTGCTAGCATTTTCTGGGCTGTGGGATTTCTTGAATCTGTCTGTTGCTCTTAAGGTTATGCTGTGTTTGGAGAGTTGGTATTATCAGATTCTTGTTTTGATCACTGGGTTTCTATTCCGGTGTTGGGTTTTTATCCGGTGTTAGTTGGTTCAGAGTGGAATAGCATGGCAGCATGGTGCGTTGGTAATGGTAGCTATCATAATTGTTTCAAAGCACGTGGGCTCCTTTAACTATAGCTGTAAGCACTTGGGATAGTTGCTATTGTTGACCAGGAAATTTGCACATCATCCAATAGTGATTTCCCTATAAGCCATGCTAGTCAGATTTCAAATCCGTTCCTTGGTTTGCCGCTTGAATCCAGAAAATGTGAATCATGCGATGTTGCGGAACCCGGGACATGCGAAAAGGAGTGACATGTGCCAGTGATGAAGTTGTTTATTTTCTTTTGATTTTGAGTGTTATGAGGTTTTATTTTATTTTATTTTTCTCTCCTCCTCCTTTATTCGGATATGTAATATTCAAGTGTTGTAATAATCCCCCTACTTCGCTTCTTTCTATCCCATTCTTTTATCGCTTTCCCTAACTGTGTGTATGTATATATCTGACATGTCATGCATATCCCTGCTTTACATCCATGCTCCATGCATAAGATTTGGCTAAATTTGCATCTTTATGCTTCAAGTGATTATCCCATGATTCTGTGTGCTATCGGATGTTTTGAGATGATTCATATGCCATATTTTAGAAGTCGAATCTTTAGTGCATCTCATGAGTGAATTGCATTAGGATTCTGTATATAAGATCATGCATATTTTACTAACTTTGTTTTGTAGCTGTTCGAGGGACGTCGGTAAATTTGTGAGTTTTTATGCTTTAGCATCCCATTTGTGTGTGATTTTCTTATTATGTTTAGCATCCCACCATGAGGCTAAGTGCTTAATTGATAAACTGCTTGAATGTCTGTGGATGAAGGCTTGTTGCCTGAATTGGAATGATTCAACGACTGTACGTTTTAAGCCCACTTTGTAGTGGCAAATTCACAAACTTTAAGCCCACTTTGTCAAGTGGCAAATTCAAACCCTTTTCGAAAAACAAACATGAAGTTGAATTGTTCCAATTTGAGCAAACTAGTCTATACTTGTATGCTTCACATAGTAAATTTTAGGATTTATTCAATAAGCAGAATATGAACATATAAAAAAATAAAAAGTCATATCATGGTTTAGTAGAGGCCGATCTTTTGATCGGTGAGTGGGGTGCTCATTATTGACCTTCCCTCTCGTACCGAAGGTTCCGAGCCAGCATCCTTGGTTACGACGAACAGTGGCCTTTGGCACTGAGTCATGGGTTTCCTAATTTCCCAAAATTTAGGTGGCGACTCTGAGATCTGATGACGCAGTCCATTTTTGACAAAATTGTAATAAAATGGATTTTCAATAAAAGTTTCCAAATCTGGACTCTCTTCTACGTTTCATATTGCACTCGTGAGACATGAAATCAAAGAGATCTCGGGAGTCCGAACTGTTTAACGTGCGCGGGTACCCCCCGGGCATGTTACAGTTTCTGGCGACTCTGCTGGGGATTTATGAAACCTTGACTCGAACTCCATCATATGACTTTTATTTTCAATTATATGTTTATTGCAATGCATGCATTGGTGTACTTAAAGTTCCTGTGTTGCCTAGATACTGGTGGGAGCACATGCATACTTTTTGTGACACTACACCTATCTCTACGTTACTTTAGAGGCCTTTTGTTGTAACCTTTTGAGATTTGTCAAAAGGGTAGCTTTGCTATCTAGCTCTGCTATCTAAGGTTCTCAGACTCCGAAGAGAGGCTATTTGACTCTTCTGATTTCCTGGGATCTTTATTGGTTATGACCCAAAGGACTCTTTGGTAACGTCACCTTGACTTCAACCCCTAGAGTAGAGCCAACCTTGTACATATAATGAGCTATAGTACCTTTCAAACTTAGGACAGGATGCTCTCCTATTTCTAGGATGTGTGATACCACTTGTCTGAATAGTGAAACCCTAGATCACTTCAAGCTAGGACAGGATAACCCTACCCTCTATAAGGTGTTTGTTCTCTTTCCTGCTATGTGTTATGTGCAATGTATTGGATCTATACAGGGATCTCAAATTCGAATGAGTGTTTAGGTTGTTCAGTTTAGCACCATTATTTCAAAAAAAAAAAAAAAAAAAAATATAACAAAAACATAAAATCAAAAAAAAACATTAAAAACAAAAAGAAATGCTGATATCCCACAAAGTCGACCATCTCTGTGATTGGGGAGTGACCACCTGTTGATTGCACAGGCTTTATTTTGAATGTTGTCGATGGCCCACACCGTGACTGGCAATTTGAGAATGGTTTTATTCTGAGTTCTGAATTGAGTGTTGAGTCTAAGTTTGACTCCACCAAGTTTGTAGAGTCAGAGTCAGGCTCGAGTCAGCCTAATGAGTCAGAGTTGGTTGATTTCGATAGTGCTAACCTAGACATTTCTGTCCTGTCTAGGTCCTCTTTGTCATTTTCTTTTGAGTATGTTGTCAAAAGTCTATTGTCATTGCTGAGTCATAGTCTCTTTTCAATAAACAAAAATGAAATATAAAAAAAAAAAAAATGCCATAGAGTCTGCCTACTTTTCTGTGCATTGACCAAAGTTTTTCAAAACTTTTTCCAAAACTCTGATAAAAACGAAGAGGAAGAATTTCCTCGGGATTTGCAAATTTTGATCAACTGAGAGGAAGAGAGGTGTGCTAAGCCTTTGATGAAGAAAATCATTTTGTTAATGTGGGTATTGAGAAGGATCCTGGCTTGGTCCAAATTGGTTCTATTCTTATCTTCGTGAAAGTACGAGTGATTAGTCACTTTGTGAAAAGATTTCAAAAAACTGTTTTTGTGTGGTCCTACGAAGACATGCCTGGAATTGATTATACAGCATAGGATCCCTCTTGATTTGAGATCCGACCTCCTTAGCTCCTTAGCTTTCAAACCTTGATTCGAAGTATTCAATGATCATTCAAAGTGTAAGGCTTGCATAGTCAAATTGGAAATAGCCCTTGAATTAGGGGCCATGATGTGATTCAAATGGAGGCAGCCCTTCAACTAGGGGCAATAAGGTCGAATATGAATGGAAATAGCCTTTGAACTAGGGGCAATGATGTGATCCAAATGAAAATAGCCTTTGAACTAGGGCCATGATGTGATTCAAATGGAGGCAGCCCTTCAACTAGGGGCAATAGGTCGAATATGATTTAGATTGGAAAGAGCCCTTAAACTAGGGGCAATGATGTGATCCAGATTGGAAACAGACCTTGAACTCAGGGCAGAGAATGTGATTTCGATTTAAAACAGCCCTTGAACTAGGGGCAAAAGTGTGAGGCTTGCATAGCTGAAATGGAGGTAGCCTTGAACTAGGGGCAATAAAGTATCACCCTTGAGAGGCTCGCTGGGCCGAAAAACCCGGAAGGGCGACCAGGCAAAAATTAGAGCACAAAAAAAAAAATAAAAAAAAAAAAAATAAAAAAAAAAAAAAAAAAAAAAATAAAAGAAAAATGAAAAGCTCGCAAGGTTGAAAACCCAAAGGCGGCTTTGGCAAAAGTTAGAGTGTAAAAGGAGAGTGTCATCATACCCGAGTGAACCTTAGCCAGAACTATGTAGAGCCTATGATTCAGATAAACAACCCTTGAACTAGGGGCAAGAAGTCAGATGTGAGTTAGATTTGAAGGAGCCCTTGAACTAGGGGCAAAAGTTGGATGTGATCAAAGAGTTAAAACTGAATCGTCTCCCAATGAAGACCGCCTAGAAAGGAAAAACCCAGAATTTGAGAGAATGAATTTTATTATTGAAGGACAGCCGAGTTCCTATCCACTACACTAGGGGCAACACTAGGGGCAAATTCAGACCCAAGTAGCCTAGTCCGTACATCATCATATCTCCTGGTCAAGTGTAGCAGTCATTATTATAGATTTTGATGGCTTAGAGATCTCACACCCAATCAACATGGACAAGCTAACTGAAACCCATGAGAGGCTCGCTGGGCGGAAAACCCGGAAGGACGACCTAGGCAAAAGTTAGAGCAGAAAAAAAAAAATAAAAAATGATAAAAAAAAAATGAAAAATGAAAAAAAATGATGAAAATGAAAAAAATGAAAAATGAAAAGCTCGCAAGGTTGAAAACCCGAAAGGGCGGCTTTGGCAAAAATTAGAGCACAAAAGGAGAGTGTCAATACCCGAGTGAACCTTAGCCCGAACTACGATGGACTGATTCCTATCTTTGGGATACGTAGGTAGCTTCATCTTGAAGTTCGGCCCCAATAATTGTTCAACTCATTCATTTTGTCCATGTTTGATTGGTGTATCTATAGTCGACTTGGTTGTCCTACCCGTGTTTGATTGGTGTATTTTCATTCTGTTCAGTTCAGTTGGTTCGAGTCAACTTGGTTCGGTTCGGTTCGACGGTTCGGTCCAGCTTTACTTGGCTTCACTCGGTTCGGATTGGCTTGGTTCAAATCGGCTCGGTTCGGTTATCCCCTTTGATTATCTGGTTTGGGACTATGCACCTCAATGATTGATTCCATGTTAGTTGAGTAGTGACCATTTGCAAAAATAGGGTTGATTAATTTGAATGAAGCTGACTAATTGTTCTCGAAAATTGTTCCATTTTTGCAAAACATTCTTTGGATTTGAAAAGGAAAAATTTTCAGTGCTCACAGCTTAGCTTACATGATTTGAAACAAAAAATGGAATAAGTATGCTAATCTAACTCTCATGTTGATCAAAACATGTTTACAAAAAAATCAAGAGACAAAAAAGGTCAAGGCAATGAATTAGGGGCATAGTCGAGTTAGAGATTCTGTCTCCTCCCCCATTCGAGTCAACTCGTCAATGTATATGAGTGGGTATTCATACCAGTCAGTGTATCAGTGTGTCTTCATACCAGTCAGTGTATTTATACCAATCAGGGTGTTCATACCAATCAGTGTATATCAGTGTGTCTTCATACCAGTCAAAGTATTCATACCAGTCAGTGTATCAGTGTGTCTTCATACCAATCAGTGTATTTATACCAGTCAGTGTATTCATACCAGTCAGTGTATATAAGTGTGTTTGGATTATTTTGGCTTCGTTTTTCTTACGTTGATTCAGTTTTGTTTTTCTTCAGGTCAGTATGGATCAGTGTCCAATTCAGAGTTCAAATTTCAATCAATCTCAAATTCGATCAAACAAAAGTATTTTCAAACTCAAAGTGATATGGCAGTCACACCATTGAGATACAAAACTGAAATTTTTATTACAGTCAGGGGAGGACATCCTCGATTACAGAGACTCAAAAAAAAAAAAAAAAACAAATAAACCCAGAAAATACAAAGACTCCAAAAATAAGAAAAAAAAACAAAAACAAATAAAAAAAAAACAAATAAAAAAAAAAAACAGAAAATACAGAAAAAAAAGAGGGATCTTTTTTTCTTTCTTCTCCGGTGACGGCCACGCACCAACTTCACTTACTCGGCTCTTCCGTCGCCGAGCTCTTTCGCTTTTTGTCGTTCTTTTTGTCGTCAACCTTCGAAGGCCCTTCTCCAGTACTTCTGCCTAGAACTACCACAGTGTTTCCGCCGACAGAGTCGGCTCCCCGCCGACCATCAAAGGCGATGTACGAAGATGCCCCAAATCGGGCCATAGAGGTGGAGTGCCTTTTCAACTCCTTGTTTTCAGCCTTCAGCTCCTTGTTTTCAGCCTTCAAGGCACAAATCTCTACCCGTGCATCTCTGTACATGCACTGGAGTAGAGACAGTTGGGCGTTGACCTGGTATACCTCACACGCCTTGTTTTGCAGACGGTGAGACAGGTTAGTGACCGCCGCCACTGTCTCCATGCAGGACCTCAACGTGTAGTGGTTGGCCTCGATATCATTTTGAGTAGCCATCACTTGCTCAACTGATAGTGTGGGAAGACTAGGTTGAGTAAGAGCAGGGGCACTTGGCCCAGAGGAGCTCGATGGACCATTAAGATCTGGAAAGAGAGAGAAGGGGCGAGACGAAGCCATGTATAGGAAGAGAGAGGAAAGAAGGGAGTCACAGAGGAATGACAGAAAATAGATGAGGAAAAGAAGAAGGAGGAGGAAGACGGAAAAGTGATGAAGAAGAAGATGAAAGAGTGATGGAAGCAGAAGAAGAAAGTGGAGAAGAAGAAGAAGAAGAGAGTGGTTAAGAAGAAGATGGAGAAGATGGAAGATACTGAAGAGAAGAAGAAGACGAGAGAGAAGGACAAAGAGAGGGAGAGAGTCGAGGCGAGCATCGTTCGAGGCGGCCTGCTTTTGTCGGCCAGTGACGTAAAAGCAGGCCGCGTGTCAGGCGTGGAGATCGAAGAAAGGAGAGAGACGCGGGAGAGTTGTGTATGCATATATGTATATATATTGTATAGCTATGTAATATAGATATTTGTTTGAACATTTTGGTCATATGAGTGGCTTGGGTTCAGTGGTGTGGCTCAATGGTTAAAGGCTGAAAGGTTGAGCCCGAGGTCAGGGGTTCGAACCCCACATCAAGTGTTTCTTTGTTTTGTTTTTGTTTTGGTTTTGATGTATATATGTTTTGTCCACCTATATATATATATATTTGTTTGAATTGTTTCTGTCACACGAGTGGCTTGGGTTCAATGGTTAGGCCCAGTGGTTAAAGAGTGAGAGCCCAAGCCCGAAGTCAGGGGTTCGAACCCCACATCGAGTGTTTCTTTTCTTTTGTTTTCGTTTTATGTATAAAATATGTCTTATATATTTGTTTGAACATTTGAGTCACAGGTGTGGCTTGGATTCAGTGGTTTGGCCTAGTGAGTTAAGGATTGAGAGGCTGAGCCTGAGGTTAGGGGTTCGAACCCCACATTGAGTGTTTCTTTTTGGTTTGTTTTAGTTTTATGTATATATATGTCTTGTATATAGTATATATATATATATATATATATATTTGTTTGTATATGTTGTCACAAGAGTGACGCGGCTCAGTGGTTAAGGACTCGGAGGTCGAGCTTGAGGTCAGGGGTTCGACACCTCGTGTCCCATGTCCATGCATTTTGTGTTTTTCCTTTCTTTTTGCGTGTTTTGCGTGCGTGTGCTGACGTTAGCAAACAGAATATGCCTTCTCAGTAACGGCATCTTCCCGTAACAGAATATTCCCCGAGTCTGTATACGTATACCGTATGTACATATCTGTGTGTATGTTCGTATTTGTGTATTTTTTGTCCGTATATATATATATGAGTGTGTATACTGTATATATTCGTATCTGTCTGTATGTTGTCTGTATATGTATATATGTATACCGTATGTATATATCTGTGTGTATTTTTGTCTATATATGAACTCTGGTGTCAAGGAGACCTTAAATCCTACGGTCTAGGAGACCTTAAATCCTACGGTGTCTAGGAGACCTTAAATCCTACGGTGTCTAGGAGACCTTAAATCCTACGGTCTAGGAGACCTTAAATTCGACGGTGTCTAGGAGACCTTAAATCCTACGGGGTCTAGGAGACCTTAAATCCTCTAAAGGTGCAATTCTTTTGGTGTTTGTCGTGCCCGAACGACTTCAATCGGTCACCTGACTGTGTTTGTAATGAGTTCCTAGGAGATCAACTGAGACGGTGGAAACTAGAGTTCAAATGGCGATGCCTAGAACGCAAAAGGTTTGGGATTTCCGAGACTAAAGTCTGGTTTAAATACCCAGGGGTGTATCCCCGGCTTGAAATCTGTATGGCAGCCCCATAGGTTGAGATAGCTTGTATGCGCCTCAACTCTGGAAACTGAACCAACCTAGTCTGTCACCCTGTTGGAGAATAGGGAAAGTTGCAAACATAGTCAGCATTCCATGACATTGCATTGCATTGCATAAATCCAATCATCAAATCGGCTTCACGTAGCGTATAAGTCCAATTTTCAAACCGGCTTCGCGTAAGCGTATAAGTCCAATCTTCAAAGTCGGTTAAAAACAGCAGGTGCGCCTGTCTGTTTATACCACCCCTTCTCCTCTCGCGTGAGACGCGTTAGGATGTTGATTCACTTGGTTAAAAACAGCAGGTGCGCCTGTTTGTTTACACCACCCTTCCTCCTCTCGCGTGAAACGCGTTTGGATTGCTCCCCGGTTAAAATACAGTCAGGTGCGCCTGTCTGTTTACACCACCCTGGTTAAAATATAGTCAGGTGTGCCTGGCTGTTTACACCACCCCGGTTAAAATACAGTCAGGTGCGCCTGTCTGTTTACACCACCCCGGTTAAAATACAGTCAGGTGCGCCTGTCTGTTTACACCACCCCGGTTAAAATACAGTCAGGTGCGCCTGTCTGTTTACACCACCCCGGTTAAAATACAGTCAGGTGCGCCTGTCTGTTTACACCACCACGGTTAAAATACAGTCAGGTGCGCTTGTCTGTTTACACCACCCTCGGTTAAAATACAGTCAGGTGCGCCTGTCTGTTTACACCACCCTTCCTCCTCTCGCGTGAAACGCGTTTGGATTGCAACTCGGTTCGGTTAAATACAATCAGGTGTGCCTGTCTGTTTACACCACCCTTCCTCCTCTCGCGTGAAACGCGTTTGGATTGCAACTCGGTTAAAAACAGCAGGTGCGCCTGTCTGTTTACACCGCCCCTTTTCCTCTCGTGTGAGACGCGTTAGGATGTTGATTCACTCGGTTAAAAACAGCAGGTGCGCCTATCTGTTTATACCACCCTTTCTCCTCTCGCGTGAGACACGTTAAGTTGTTGATGTCACTCGGTTAAAAACAGCAGGTGTGCCTGTCTGTTTACACCACCCATTCTCCTCTCGCGTGAGATGCGTTAGGATGTTGATTTCTCTTGGTTGAGGTCTTCCCTCTCTTGCATAATCATGAATTTTCAAACAAACCGCTTTGCGAAGCGTGTAAGTCCAACTTTCAAACTGCATTTTGAGTAT
>JAPPVO010007000.1:0-46755 GCA_030407325.1 Camellia japonica
ACTTCCATTTTTATTCAATTTTCTTTTTTATTTAATTTCCAATTTCCAATTTTATGCAACTTCCATTTATTCAACTTCCATTTTTATTTAATTTCCAAATAGATCGTTAAATAAAAATGGAAGGTCATTCAGAAAACCACTATACCTTGACAGTCTATTTTGAAATTAAATAAAAAAGGAAGTTGAATAGAAAAGGAAATTGATTAAAAATGGAAGTTGTATAAAATTAAAAATGGCAGTTCATTGAAGAAATCACTATACCTTAACGATCTATTTGGAAATTAAATAAAAAATCTTAACGATCTATTTGGAAATTACATAAAAAAGGAAGTTGAATAGCGTTAAGGTATAGTCGTTTCTTGAATGAACTTCCATTGTTAATTATATGCAACTTCCATTTTTAATCAATTTCCTTTTCTATTCAACTTTCTTTTTTATATTAATTTCCAAATAGACTGTTAAGGTATAGTGGTTTTCTGAATGACCTTCCATTTTTATTTAACGATCTATTTGAAAATTAAATAAAAATGGAAGTTGCATAAAATTGGAAATTGGAAATTAACTAAAAAAGAAAATTGAATAAAAATGGAAGTTGAATAAAAATAAAAATAGAAGTTGCATAAAATTAACAATGGAAGTTCATTTAAGAAACCATTATACCGTAACGATCTAATTGGAAATTAAATAAAAAAGAAAATTGAATAAAAATGGAAGTTGCCTTAAATTAACAATGGAAGTTGAATAAAAATAAAAATGGAAGTTGCATAAAATTAACAATGGAAGTTCATTTAAGAAACCATTATACCGTAACGATCTAATTGGAAATTAAATAAAAATGGAAGTTGCACAAAATTAACAATGGAAGTTCATTCAATAAGCCACTATACCTTAACGATCCATTTGGAAATTAAATAAAAATGGAAGTTCAATAGAAAAAGAAGTTGAATAGAAAAGGAAATTGAATAAAAATGGAAGTTGAATAAAATAATGGAAGTTGCATAAAATTAAAAATGAAAGTTCATTCAAGTAACCACTATACCTTAATTTTATGCAACTTCCATTTTTATTTTTAGTCAACTTCCATTTTATTCAATTTCCTTTTCTATTCAACTTCATTTTTTTATTTAATTTCCTTTTCTATTCAATTCTCTTTTTTATTTAATTTCCAAATAGATCGTTAAGGTATAGTGGTTTCTTGAATGAACTTCAACTTCCATTTTTATTCAATTTTGTTTTCTATTTAATTTCTAAATAGATCGTTCAGGTATAGTGGTTTCATTCAAAAAACTTCCATTTTTATTTTTATTCAACTTACATTTTCAATCAATTTCCTTTTCTATTCAACTTCCTTTTTTATTTAATACCCAAATAGATCGTTAAGGTATAGTGGTTTCTTGAATGAACTTCCATTTTTAATTTTATGCAACTTTCATTTTATTAATTTTCAAATACATCGCTAAGGTATAATCGTTTCTTGAATGAAAATTGAAGTTGAATAAAATTAAAAAAGAAAGTTGAATAGAAAAGGAAATTTAACAAAAATGGAAGTTGAATAAAATAAAAATAGAAGTTGCATAAAACTAAAAATGGAAGTTGAATAAAAAAAAAGAGGAAGTTGAATAAAATTAAAAATTGAAGTTCATTCAATAAACCACTATACCTTAACGATCTATTTGGAAATTAAATAAAAATGGAAGTTGAACACAAATAAAAATGGAAGTTGCATAAAATTAACAATTGAATTTATTCAAGAAACCACTATACCTTAACGCTATTCAACTTCCTTTTTTATGTAATTTCCAAATAGATCGTTAAGGTTTTTTATTTAATTTTCAAATAGATCGTTAATGTATAGTGGTTTCTTCAATGAACTGCCATTTTTAATTTTATGCAACTTCAATTTTTAATCAATTTCCTTTTCTATTCAACTTCTTTTTTTATTTAATCTCCAAATAGATTGTTAAGGTATAGTGTGATCTTGAATGAACTTCCAGTGTTAATTACATGCAACTTCCATTTTTATTTTTATTCAACTTCAATTTCTATTAAATTTCCTATTTTTATTTAATTTCCTATTCTATTCAACTTCCATTTTTATTCAATTTCCATTTCTATTCAAATTCCATTTTTATTCAATATCTTTTTTATTTTTATTCGACTTCAATTTCTATTCAATTCTATTTTGTATTCAACTTCCATTTTTATTCAATTTCCTTTTCTATTCAAATTCCATTTTTATTCAACATCCATTTTTATTCAATTTCCTTTTCTATTAAACTTCATTTTTTTATTTACTTTCCAAATAGATCGCTAACGTATAGTGGTTTCTTGAATTAAATTCCATTTTTATTAAATTTTCTTTTTTATTCAACTTCCTCTTTTTTTTTTTTAAATTTCCAAATAGATCGTTATGGTATAGTGGTTTATTGAATGAACTTCGATTTTTATTTTTATTCAAGAAACCACTCTACATGGAAGTTCATTTAAGAAACCACTATACCTTAAAGATCTATTTGGAAATAACATCCTTTTCTATTCAACTTCCTTTTTTTATTTAATTTTCAAATAATTGAATACAAATGGAAGTTGCAAAAAAATAAAAATGGAAGTTGTATAAAATTAAAAATGGAAGTTCATTGAAGTTGAATAGAAAAAGAAATCGAATAAAATAAAAATGGAAGTTCATTCAATAAACCAATATATTTTAACGATCTATTTGGAAATTAAATAAAAAATGAAGTCGAATAGAAAAGGAAATTGAATAAAAATGGAAGTTGCATAGAATTAAAATGGAAGTTCTTTTAAGAGACCACTATATACCTTAACGATCTATTTAAAAGTTAAATAAAAAAGGAAGTTGAATAGAAAAGGAGATTGAATAAAAAAGGAAGTTGAATAGAAAAGAAAATTGAATAACAAATGGAAGTTGAATAAAATTAAAAATGGAAGTTCATTGAAGAAACCACTATACCTTAACGATCTATTTGGAAATTAAATAAAAAAGGAAGTTGAATAAAAACAAAAAAGGAAGTTGCCTTAAATTAACAATAAAAGTTCATTGAAGAAACCACTATACATTAACGATCTATTTGGAAATTGAATAGAAAAAGATATTGAATAAAAATTGAAGTTGAATAAAAATAAAAATGGAAGTTGCCTAAAGTTAACAATGGAAGTTCATTCAAGAAACCACTATACCTTAACGATCTCTTTGGAAGTTGCATAAAAATAAAAATAGAAGTTCATTCAAGAAACCACTATACCTTAACGATCTATGTGGAAATTAAATAAAAAATGAAATCGAATAGAAAAGGAAATTGAATAAAAATGGAAGTTCAATAAAATAGGAAGTTGAACAGAAATGGAAATTAAATAAAAATGAAAATAGAAGTTGCATATAAATAAAAAGGAAATCGAATAAAAAAGGAAGTTGAATAGAACTTTGGAAATTGGATAAAAAATGCAAGGTATTTGGAAATTAACTTCTATTTATATTTTTATTCAACTTCCATTTTTATTCAATTTCCTTCTCTATTCCATTTTTATTTTTATTCAACTTCCATTTTTATTTAATTTACAAATAAATCACCTTCCATTTTTATTTTTATTCAACTTCGTTTTTTCTTTAATTTCCTTTTCTATTCAACTTCCATTTTTATTCAATTAACTTTTCTATTCAACTTCCTTTTTTATGTAATTTCCAAATAGATCGTTAAGGTATAGTGGTTTCTTGAAAGAACTTCCATTGTAAGTTTTACGCAACTTCCATTTTATTTTTACTCAACTTCCATTTTGATGCAACGTCTATTTTTTATTTTTATTTAGCTTCCATTTTTGTTCAACTTCCTTTTCTATTCAGCTTCATTTTTTGTTTAATTTCCAAATAGATCATTATGTATAGTGGTTTCTTGAATGAACTTCCAATTTTAATTTTATGCAACTTCTATTTTTGTTTTTATCCAATTTCGTTTTCTATTCAACTTGCTTTTCTATTCAATTTCCTTTTTTATTTAATTTCCAAATAGATCGTTAGGGTATAGTAGTTTATTGAATAAAAATTGAAGTTGAATAAAAATAGAAGTTGCATATAATTAAAAATGGCAATTCATTGAAGAAACTACTATACCTTAACGATCTATATTCAACTTCCATTTTTAATTTTATTCAACTTCCCCTTGTATTTTTATTTTTATTCAACTTCCATTTTTATTCAATTTCCTTCTCTATTCAACGTCCTTTTTTATTTAATTTCCAAATAGATCGTTAAGGTATAGTGGTTTCTTGAATAAACTTTCATTTTTATTTTTATTCAACTTCCATTTTTATTCAATTTCCTTTTCTATTTAATTTCCAAATAGATCGTTAAGGTATAGTGGTTTCTTAAAGGAACTTACATTGTTAATTTTATGCAACTTCCATTTTTATTTTTATTCAACTTCCATTTTTATTCGACTTCATTTTTATTTAATACCCAAATAGATCGTTAAGGTATAGTGGTTTCTTGAATTAACTTTCATTTTTAATTCTATTTGAAAGTGAATAAAAAAATGAAGTTGAATAAAAAAGAAAATTGAATAAAAATGGCAGTTCATTCAAAAAACCACTATATTTTAACGATCTATTTGGAAATTAAATAAAAAAATGAAGTTGAATAAAAAAGAAAATTGAATAAAAATGGAAGTTCATTCGAGAAACCACTATACCTTAACGATCTATTTGGAAATTAAATAAAACAGGAAGTTGAATAGAAAGGGAAATTAAATAAAAATGGAAGTTCATTCAAGAAACCACTATACCTTGACGATCTATTTTGAAATTAAATAAAAAATGAAGTTGAATAGAAAAAGTAAATTGAATAAAATCGGAAGATGAATAAAAATAAAAATGGAAGTTACATAAAATTAACAATGGAAGTTCATTCGAGAAACCACTATACCTTAACGATCTATTTGTAAATTAAAAAAAAAAATGAAGTTGAATAGAAAATAAATTGAATAAAAAAGGAAGTTGAATAAAAATGGAAATTGAATAAAAATAAAAATAAAAGTTGAATAGAAAAGGAAGTTGAATAGAAAATAGAATTGAATAAAAATGGAAGTTGAATTACATAAAAAGGGAAGTTGAATGGAAAATGAAATTTCATTCAAGAAGCCACTATACCTTAACGATCTATTTGGAAATTAAATAAAAAGGGAAGTTGAATAGAAAAGGAAATTAAATAAAAACGGACGTTGAATAGAAAAGGAAATTGAATAAAAATGGAAGTTGAATAAAAATGGAAATTAAATAAAAAAGGAAGTTGAATACAAAAGGAAATTGGATAAAACTAGAAGTTGAATAAAAATAAAAATGGATCGTTAAGGTATACTGGTTTCTCGAATGAACTTCCATTTTCAATTTTATGAAACATCCATTTTTAATTTTATGCAACTTCGATTTTTAATTTTATGCAACTTCTATTTTTATTTTTATTCAACTTCCTTTTTTATTTAATTTCCAATAGATCGTTAAGGTATTGTGGTTTCAATTTCAAAATAGATCGTTAAGGTTTCTTCAATCAACTTCCGTTGTTAATTTTATGCAACTTCCATTTTTATTCAACTTTCTTTTATATTTAATTTCCAAATAATCGTTATGGTATACTAGTTGAATAAAAATGGAAGTTGCATAAAAATAAAACTGGAAGTTGCCTTAAATTAACAATGGAAGTTCATTCAAGATCACACTATACCTTAACGATTTCCTTTTCTATTGAACTTCTTTTTTTATTCAACTTCCATTTTTATTGAATAAAAATGAAAGTTTCATAAAATTAAAATTGAAAGTTCATTCAATATCCCACTATACCTTAACGGTCTATTTGGGTATTAAATAAAAAGGAAGTTGAATAGAAAAGGAAATTAAATAAAAATGGAAGTTGAATAAAAATAAAAATGAAAGTTACATTAAAATTAACAATGGAAATTCATTCAAGAAACCATTATACCTTAACGATCTATGTGGAAATTAAAGAAAAAAGTAAGTTGAATAGAAAAGAAAATTTGATAAAATTAACAATGGAAGTTCTTTTAAGAAACCACTATACCTTAACGATCTATTTGAAAATTATATAAAAATGGAAGTTGAATAGAAAACAAAATTAATGTTATGCAACTTCCTTTTTTATTAAATTTCCATTTTTTTCAACTTCCATTTTTATTTAATTTACTTTTCTATTTAACTTTCTTTTTTATTCAATTTTCTTTTCTATTCAACTTAATTCAAGAAACCACTATACCTTAACGATCTATTTGAAAATTAAATAGAAAAGAAAGTTGAATTGAAAAGGAAATTAAATAAAAAAAGAAGTTGAATAGAAATGGAAATTTAACAAAAATAAAAATGGAACTTGCATAAAATTTACAATGGAAGTTCATTCAAGAAACCACTATATCTTAACGATCTATTTGGAAATTAAATAAAAAAGGAAGATGAATAGAAAAGGAAATTGAATAAAAATGGAAGTTGAATACAAATAAAAATGGAAGTTACATAAAATTAAAAATGCAAGTTGCCTAAAATTAAAAATGGAAGCTCATTCAAGAAACCACTATACCCTAACGATCTATTTGGCAATTAAATAAAAAAAGGAAGTTGAATAGAAAAGTAATTGAATAAAATCGGAAGATGAATAAAAATAAAAATGGATGTTGCATAAAAATAAAAATGGAAGTTCGTTCAAGAAACCACTATACTTTAACAATCTATTTGGAAATTGAATAGAAAAGGAAATTGAATAAAAATGGAAGTTGAATAAAAAGGGAAGTTCAATCAAAAATAAAAATGGAAGTTCTTTCAAGAAACCACTATACCTTAACGATCTATTTGGAAATTAAATAAAAAATGGAAGTTGAATAAAAATAAAAATGAAAGTTGTATGAAATTAAAAATTGAAGTTCATTCAAGAAGCAATATACTTTAACAATCTATTTGGAAATTAACTAAAAAAGGAAGTTGAATAGAAATGGAAGTTGTATAAAATTAACATTGTAAGTTGCATAAGATTAACAATGGACGTTCATTCGAGAAACCACTATAACTTAATGATCTATTTGGGTATTAAATAAAAAGGAAGTTGAATAGAAAAGGGAATTGAATAAAAATGAAAGTTGAATAAAAATAAAAATGGAAATTAAATATAAAAGGAAGTTGAATAAAAATAAAAATGGAAGTTGCATAAAATTAACAATGGAAGTTCATTCGAGAAACCACTATACCTTAACGATCTATTTGGAAATCAAATAAAAAAAATGAAGTTGAATAGAAATGGAAATTGGATAAAAATGCAAGATGAATAAAAATAAAAATGGAAGTTGAATAAAATTGAAATCGAATAAAAATGAAAGTTGCATTAAATTAAAAATGGAAGTTCATTGAAGAAACCACTATACCTTAATGATCTATTTGGAAATTAAATAAAAAGGGAAGATGAATAGAAAAGGAAATTGAATAAAAATGGAAGTTGAATACAAATAAAAATGGAAGTTACATAAAATTAAAAATGCAAGTTGCCTAAAATTAAAAATGGAAGTTCAATCAAGAAACCACTGTACCCTAACGATCTATTTGGCAATTAAATAAAAAAAGGAAGTTGAATAGAAAAGTAAATTGAATAAAATCGGAAGATGAATAAAAATAAAAATGGATTTTTATTCAAAAAAATCACTATACCTTAACGATCTATTTGGAAATTGAATAGAAAAGGAAATTGAATAAAAATGGAAGTTGAATAAAAAGGGAAGTTCAATCAAAAATAAAAATGGAAGTTTTTTCAAGAAACCACTATACCTTAACGATCTATTTGGAAATTAAATAAAAAATGGAAGTTGAATAAAAATAAAAATGAAAGTTGCATGAAATTAAAAATTGAAGTTCATTCAGGAAACAATATACTTTAACGATCTATTTGGAAATTAAATAAAATTAAAAATGGAAGTTGAATAAAAATGGAAGTTGAATAAAAACTAAAAATGGAAGTTCATTCAAGAAACCACTATACCACCTTAACGAGCTATTTGGAAACTGACTAAAAAAGGAAGTTGAATAGAAATGAAAGTTGTATAAAATTAACAATGTAAGTTGCATAAGATTAACAATGGTCGTTCATTCGAGAAACCACTATAACTTAATGATCTATTTGGTTATTAAAAAAAAGCAAGTTGAATAGAAAAGGGAATTGAATAAAAATGAAAGTTGAATAAAAATAAAAATGGAAATTAAATAAAAAAGAACGTTGAATAAAAATAAAAATGGAAGTTGCATAAAATTAACAATGGAAGTTCATTCGAGAAACCACTATACCTTAACGATCTATTTGGAAATCGAATAAAAAAATGAAGTTGAATAGAAATGGAAATTGAATAAAAAAGGAAGTTGAATAAAAATGAAGTTGAATAAAAATAAAAATGGAAGTTGCATAAAATTGAAATCGAATAAAAATGAAAGTTGCATTAAATTAAAAATGGAAGTTCATTGAAGAAACCACTATACCTTAACGACCTATTTGGAAATTAAATAATAAAAAGGGAAGTTGAATAGAAAAAGGAAGTTGAATAAAAATAAAAAAAGGAATTTGCATACAAAGGGAAATTGAATAAAAATGGAAGCTGCATAAAATTAAAAATGGAAGTTCATTGAAGAAACCATTACACCTTAACGATCTATTTGGAAATTCAATAAAAAAGGAAGTTGAATTGGAAAAGGAAATTGAATAAAAAAGGAAGTTGCATAAAATTAAAAATGGACGTTGCATATAATTAAAAATGGAAGTTCATTCAAGAAACCACTATACCTTGAAGATCTATTTGGAAATTCAATAAAAAAGGAAGTTGAATAGAATAGGAAACTGAATAAAAATGGAAGTTCATTCAAGAAACCACTATAACTTAACGATCTATTTGGAAATTAAATAAAAAAAAGGAAGTTGAATAGAAATGGAAATTGAATAAAAATAGAAGTTAAATAAAAATGAAGTTGAATAGAAAAGGAAATTGAATAAAAATGGAAGTTGATTAGAAAAGGAAATTGATTAAAAATGGAAGTTTATTCAAGAAACCACTATATCTTAACGATCTATTTGGAAATTAAATAAAAAATGGAAGTTGAAAAAAAAAGGAAATTAAATAAAAAAAAGAAGTTGAATAGAAAAGGAAATTGAATAAAAATGGAAGTTGCATAAAATAAAAAATGGAAGTTTATTCAAGAAACCACTATACCTTAACGATCTGTTTGGAAATTAAATAAAAAAAATGAAGTTGAATAGAAAAAGAAATCGAATAAAAATGGAAGTTGCATAAAATATAAATGGAAGTTAAATAAAAAAGGAAGTTGAATAGAAATGGAAGTTGAATAAAAAAGGAAGTTGAATAAAAAAGGAAATTGGATAAAAATAAAAATGGAAGTTGCATAAAAATAAAAATAGAAGTTCATTCAAGAAACCACTCTACCTTAACGATCTATTTGGAAATTAAATAAAAAAGGAAGTTGAATTGAAAAGAAAATTGGATAAAAATGGAAGATGAATAAAAATAAAAATGGAAGTTGCGTAAAACTTACAACGGAAGTTCATTTAAGTAACCATTATACCTTAACGATCTATTTGGAAATTAAATAAAAAAAGAAGTTGAATATTCAACTTCCATTTTTATTCAATTTCCATTTCTATTCAACTTCCATTGTTAATTTTAGGCAACTTTCATTTTTATTTCTATTCAACTTCCTTTTTTTATTTAATTTCCAAATAAAAATGGAAGTTGAATAAAAATAAAAATAGAAGTTCATTCAAGAATAAAAATGGAAGTTTGTTGAATAAAAATGGAAGTTGCATAAGATTAACAATGGAAGTTGCATAAAATTAAAAATGGAAGTTCATTCAAGAAACTACTATACCTTCACGATCTATTTGGAAATTAAAGAAAAAAGGAAGTTGAATAGAAATGGAAATTGAATAATAAAGGAAGTTGAATAGAAAAGAAATTCAGTAACTATGGAAGTTGATTAAAAATGGAAGTTGAATACAAATAAAAATGGAAGTTGGAAATTAACTAAAAAAGAGGAAGTTGAATAGAAAAGTACATTGAATAAAAATGAAAGTTGGATAGAATAGGAAATTAAATAAAAATGAAAGTTCTTTCAAAAAACCACTATACCTTAACGATCTATTTGGAAATTAAATAAAAAAGGAAGTTGATTAAAAATAGAAGTTGCATAAAATTAACATTGGAAGTTCATTCAAGAAACCACTATACCATAATGACCGATTTGGAAATTAAATAAAAAAAAGAAGTTGAATAGAAAAGGAAATTGAATGAAAAAGGAAGTTGAATAAAAATGGAAATTGAATAATAAAGGAAGTTGAATAGAAAAGAAATTCAGTAACTATGGAAGTTGATTAAAAATGGAAGTTGAATACAAATAAAAATGGAAGTTGGAAATTAACTAAAAAAGAGGAAGTTGAATAGAAAAGTACATTGAATAAAAATGGAAGTTAAATAGAATGGAAAATTAAATAAAAATGGAAGTTCTTTAAAAAAATCACTATACCTTAACGATCTATTTGGAAATTAAATAAAAAAGGAAGTTGATTAAAAATGGAAGTTGCATAAAATTAACATTGGAAGTTTATTCAAGAAACCACTATACCATAATGACCGATATGGAAATTAAATAAAAAAAAGAAGTTGAATAGAAAAGGAAATTGAATAAAAAAGGAAGTTGAATAAAAATAAAAATGGAAATTAAATAAAAATGAAAGTTGAATAAAAATAAAAATGGAAGTCGAATAGAAAAGGAAATTAAATAAAAATGGAAGTTGAGTAAAAATAAAAATGGAAGTTGCATAAAATTAAAAATGGAAGTTCATTCAAGAAACCACTATACGTTAACGATCTATTTGGAAATTAAATTAACAATGGAAGTTAATTCAAGAATTCAAGAAACCACTATACCTTGACAATCTATTTGGAAATTAAATAAAAAGGAAATTGAATAGAAAAGGAAATTGAATAAAAATGGAAGTTGAATAAAAATAAAAATAAAAAGTTGAATAAAAATAAAAATGGAACTTGCAAAAAATAATAATGGAACTTCCATTTTTAATTGTATGCACCTTCCATTTTTATTTTTATTCAACTTCTATTTTTATTCAACTTCCTCTTTTTTTATTCAACTTCCATAGTTACTCAATTTCCATTTTTATTCAATTTCGTTTTCTATTTAACTTCCTTTTCTATTCAACTTCTTTTTTTATTTAATTTCCAAATAGATCGTTAAGGTATAGTGGTTTCTTGAAAGAACTTCAATTTTTATTTAATTTCCTATTCTATTCAATTTCCATTTTTATTCAATGTACTTTTCTATTCAACTTCCTCTTTTTTAGTTAATTTCCAACTTCCATTTTTATTTGTATTCAACTTCCATTTTTAATCAACTTCCGTAGTTATTCAATTTCTTTTCTATTCAACTTCCTTTTTTATTCAATTTCCATTTCTATTCAACTTTCTTTTTCTTTACTTTCCAAATAGATCGTGAAGGTATAGTAGTTTCTTGAATGAACTTCCATTTTTAATTTTATGCAACTTCCATTGTTAATCTTATGCAACTTCCATTTTTATTCAATGAACTTCCATTTTTATTCTTGAATGAACTTCCATTTTTATTTTTATTCAGCTTCCATTTTTATTTGGAAATTAAATAAAAAAGGAAGTTGAATAGAAAAGGAAGTTGAATAGAAATAAAAATGGAAGTTGCCTAAAATTAACAAGGGAAGTTGAATAGAAATGGAAATTGAATAAAAATGGAAGTTGAATATTCAACTTCTTTTTTTATTTAATTTCCAAATAGATTGTTAAAGTATAATGGTTTCTTAAATGAACTTCCGTTGTTAATTTTATACAATTTCATTTTTTATTTTTATTCAACTTCCATTTTCAATTCAACTTCATTTTTTATTTAATTTCCAAGTAAATCGTTAAGGTATAGTGGTTTCTTGAATGAACTTCTGTTGTTAATTTTGATACAACTTCCATTTTTATTTTTATTCAACTTACATTTTCAATCAATTTCCTTTTTCTATTCAACTTCCTTTTTTATTTAATTTCCAAATAGATCGTTAAGGTATAGTGGTTTCTTGAATTAACTTCCATTTTTAATTATATGTAACTTCCATTTATATTTTTATTCAATTTCCATTTTTTATTTAATTTCCAAATAGATCGTTAAGTTATAGTGGTTTCTTGAATGAACTTTTATTTGGAAATTAAATAAAAAAGGAAGTTGAATGGAAAATGGAAATTGCATAAAATTAACAGGAAGTTGAATAGAAAAGGAAATTGAATAAATATGGAAATTGCATAAAATCGGAAGATGAATAAAAATAAAAATGGAAGTTGCATAAAATTAAAAATGGAAGTTGCATAAAACTAAAAATAGAAGTTGAATAGAAGGAAATTGAATAAAAATTGAAGTTGAATAAAAATGGAAATTGCATAAAAATAAAAATGGATGTTGAATAAAAATGGAAGTTGAATAAAAAAGGATATTGAATAAAAATGAAAGTGGAATAAAAATAAAAATGGAAGTTGCTTAAAAATAAAAATAGAAGCTCATTCAAGAAACCACTATACCTTAACGATTTACTAGGAAATTAAATAAAAAATGAAGTTGAATAGAAAAGGAAATTGAAAATGGAAGTTGAATAAAAATAAAAAAGGAAGTTGCATAAAATTAACAACGGAAGTTCATTCAAGAAATCACTATATTTTTAATTTCCAAATAAATCGTTAAGGTATAGTGGCCTCTTCAATGAACTGCCATTTTTAATTTTCAATTTCCTTTTCTATTCAACTTCCATTTTTATTCAACTTGCTTTCAACTTCCATTTTTATTCAATTTCCTTTTCTATTCAATTTCCAAATAGATTGTTAAGGTATAGTGATTTCTTGAATGACATCCTTTTCTATTTGAACTTCCATTTTTATTCAATTTCCATTTTTAATTTTATTCAACTTCCTTTTCTATTCAACTTCCTTTTTTATTTAATTTCCATTTTTATTCAACTTTCTTTTCTATTCAACTTCCTTTTCTATGCAACTTCCTTTTTTATTTAATTTCAAAATAGATCGTTAAGGTATGTGGTTTCTTGAATGAACTTCCATTGTTAATTTTATGCAACTTCCATTTTTATTCAACTTCCATTTTTATTTCTATTCAACTTCCATTTTTATTCAATTTACTTTTCTATTTAACTTCCTCCTTTATTTAATTTCCAAATAGATCCTTAAGGTATAGTGGTTTCTTGAATGAACTTGTATTGTTAATCTTATGCAACTTCCATTTTTGTTTTTATTCAATTTCCTTTTCTATTCATCTTCCTTTTTTTATTCAACTTCATTTTTTATTTAATTTACAAATAGAAAAGGAAATGTATAGTGGTTTTTTGAATAAACTTCTATTGTTAATTTTATGCAACTTCCATTTTTAATTTTATGCAACTTCTATTTAATTTTATTCAACTTCCATTTTTATTTTTATTAAACATCATTTTTATCCATTTTTCTTTTGTATTCAACTTCCTTTTTTTATTTAATTTCCAAATTGATCATTAAGGTATAGTGGTTTCTTGAATGAACTTCCATTTTTATTTTTATTTTTATTCAATTTCCATTTTCTATTCAACTTCCTTTTTTATTTTTATTCAACTTCCTTTTTTATCCAATTTCCTTCTCTATTCAACTTCCATTTTTATTTTCATTCCAAATAGATCGTTAAGGTATAGTGGTAGCTTAAATGAACTTCCAGTTTTATTAAACTTCCTTTTTTATTTAATTTCCAAATAGATCGTTAAGGTATAGTGGTTTCTTAACAACAAATGAAAATTAAAGAAAAAGGAAGTTGAATAAAAATAAAAATTGAATGAACTTCGATTTTTATTTTTATTCAATTTCCTTTTATTCAACTTCCATTTTTCTTCAACTTCATTTTTATTTTTATGCAACTTCCATTTCCCTTTCTATTCAATTTCCATTTTTAATTTTATGCAACTTGCATTTTTATTCAACTTCCATTCTATTTGTATTCAACTCCAAATAGATCGTTAAAATATAGTGGTTTATTGAATGAACTTCCATCTTTATTTTATTCAACTTCCTTTTCTATTCAATGTCATTTTTTATTTAATTTCCAAATAAATCGTTAAGGTATAGTGGTTTCTTGAATAAACTTCGATGTTAATTTTATACAACGTCCTTTTTTATTTAATTTTCAAATAGATTGTTTCTTGAATGAACTTCCATTGTTAACTTTATGCAACTTCCATGTTTATTTTAATTCAACTTCCTTTGTTTTTTAATTTCCAAATAGATCGTTAAGGTATAGTGGTTTCTTGAATGACCTTCCATTGTTAATCTTATGCAACTTCTATTTTTATTTAATTTCTTTTTCTATTCAACTTCCATTTTTATTGAATTTCCAAATAGATCGTTAAGCTATAGTGGTTTCTTGAATTAACTTACATTGTTAATGTTATACAACTTCCATTTTTGTTAAATTTCCTTCTCTATTCAAATTCTATTTTTATTCATCTTCCATTTTTATTTTATTCCCAAATAGATCGTTAAGGTATAGTGGTTTCTTGAATAAACTTCCATTTTAAATTTTATGCAACTTCCATTTTTATTTTTATTCAACTTCCATTTTTGTTTTTATTCAACTTCCATTTTTATTCAATTTCTTTTTCTATTCAACTTCCCTTTTTATTTAATTTCCAATAGATGTTTAAGGTATAGTGGTTTCTTAAATGAAAATGAAAATTGAATAGAAAACGAAATTGAATATGAATAAAATTAAAAAAGGACGTTGAATAAAAATAAAAATGAAAGTTCATTCCAGAAACCACTATACCTTAACGGTCTATTTGAAAATTAAATAAAAAAGGAAGTAGAATAGAAAAGTAAATTGAATAAAAATGGAAGTTGAATAAATAAAAAAGGAAATTGCATAAAAATAAAAATGAAAGTTCATTCAAGAAACCACTATATCTTAACAATCTATTTGAAAATTAAATAAAAATAAAAGTTGCATAAAATTAACAATGGAATTTATTCAAGAAACTAGTATACCATAACGATCTATTCGGAATTTAAACAAAAAAGGAAGTTGAATAAAAATGAAAATTGAATAAAAAAGTAACTTCCATTTTTATTCAATTTCCTTTTCTATTGAACTTCTTTTTCTTGAATAGAGAAGGAAATTTAAATAAAAATGGAAGTTGAATAAAAATAAAAATGAAAGTTGCATAAAATTAAAAATGGAAGTTCATTCAAGAAACCACTATACCTTAACGATTTATTTGGAAAATAAATAAAAAAGAAAGATGAATAGAAAAGTAAATTGAATAAAAATGGAAGTTGAATAGAAAATAAGATATAGTGGTTTCAATGCAAGATGAATAAAAATTAAAAAAGAAAATTGAATAGAAGGGGAAATTGAATAAAAATGGAAGTTGAATAAAAAAGGAAATTAAATAAAAAAAAAAGAAGTTGAATAGAAAAGGAAATTGAATAAAAATAGAAGTTGCATAAAATAAAAAATGGAAGTTCATTCAAGAAACCACTATACCTTAACGATCTGTTTGGAAATTAAATAAAAAAATGAAGTTGAATAGAAAAAGAAATCGAATAAAAATGGAAGTTGCATAAAATTAAAAATGAAGTTGCATAAAATATAAATGGAAGTTAAATAAAAAAGGAAGTTGAATAGAAATGGAAGTTGAATAAAAAAGGAAATTGGATAAAATTAAAAATTGAAGTTGTATGAAATTAAAAATGGAAGTTCATTCAAGAAACCACTATACCTTAACAATCTATTTGGAAATTAAATAAAAAAAGAAATTTGAATAGAAAAGGAAATTGAATAAAATCGGAGATTGAATGGAACATGAAATTGGAAGTTCATTGAAGAAACTACTATACCTTAACGATCTATTTGAAAATTTAATAAAAAAGGAAATTGAATAAAAAAGGAAGTTGAATAAAAATTGAAAATGGAAGTTCATTCAAGAAACCACTCTACCTTAACGATCTATTTGGAAATCAAATAAAAAATGAAGTTGAATAGATAGGGAATTGAATAGAAATGGAAGTTCATTGAAGAAACCACTATACCTTAACGATCTATGTGGAAATTAAATAAAAAAAGAAGTTGAATAGAAAAGGAAGCTGAATAAAAATGGAAGTTGAATAAAAATAAAAATGGAAGTTGTACAAAATAAAAATCGAAGTTCATTAAGAAACCACTATACCTTAACGATCTATTTGGAAAGTAAATAAAAAAGGAAGTTAACTAAAAAAGGAAGTTGAATAGAAATGGAAATTGAATAAAAATTGAAGTTGAATAAAAATAAAAATTGAATTTCCATTGCTATTCAACTTTAATTGTTAATTTTAGGCAACTTCCATTTATATTTTTATTCAATTTTTATTTTTATTCAATTTTGTTTTCTATTCAACTTCCTTTTTTATTTAATTTCCAAATAGAACATCAAGGTATGGTGGTTTCTTGAATGAACTTCCATTTTTAGTTTTTGCAACTTCCATTTTGATTCAATGTCCTTTTGTAGTCAATTTTCTTTTTTATTTAACTTCCTTTTATATTTAATTTCCAAATAGATCGTTAAGTATAGTGGTTTCTTGAATGAACTTCCATTTTATTTGTATTCAACTTCCATTTTTATTCAATTTCATTTTCTATTCAACTTCATTTTTTACTTAATTTCCAAATGGATCGTCAAGGTATAGTGGTTTCTTGAATAAACTTCCATTTTTAATTTATGCAACTTCCATTTTTATTTTTATTCAATTTCCATATTTATTCAATTTCCTGTTCTATTCAACTTCCTTTTTAATTTAATTTCCAAATAGATCGTTAAGGTATAGTGGTTTCTTGAATTAACTTCCATTGTTAATTTTAGGCAACTTGCATTTTTAATTTTATTCAACTTCCATTTTTAATTTTATTCAACCTCCATTTTTATTTTATGCAACTTCCATTTTTATTCAATTTATTTTCTATTCAACTTTCTTTTTTTTTATATTTAATTTCCTTTTCTATTCAACTTATTTTTATTTAATTCAACTTCCATTTCGTTAATTCTATTCAATTTCCTTTTGTATTCAACTTCTTTTTTTATTTAATTTCTAAATAGATCGTTAAGGTATAATGGTTTCTTGAAATGAACTTCCATTTTTATTTAATTTCTTTCTTTACTATACCTTAACGATCTATTGGAAATTAAAGAAAAAAGGAAGTTGAATGAACTCGAATAGAAAACGAAATTGAATAAAAATGGAAGTTGAATAAAAATAAAAATGGAAATTGCATAAGACTAACATTGGAAGTTCATTTAAAAAACCACTATACCTTAACTATCTATTTGGAAATTAAAGAAAAAAGGAAGTTGAATAGAAATGGAAATTGAATAAAAATAGAAAAGGAAATTTAATAAAAATGGAAGTTGAGTAAAAATAAAACTGGAAGTTCATTCAAGAAACCACTATACCATAAAATTAAAAATGGAAGTTCATTGAAGAAACCACTATATCTTAACAATCTATTTGGAAACTAAAAATGGAAGTTGAATAAAAATGAAAGTTGCATAAAATTAAAAATGGAAGTTCATTCAAGAAACGACTATATCTTAATGATCTATTTGGCAGTTGAATAAAAAAGGAAATTGAATAGAAAACAAAATTAAATAAAAATGGAAGTTGCATAAAAATAAAAATGGAAGTTCATTCAATAAACCACTATAACTTAACGATCTATTTGGAAATTAAATAAAAAAGAAAGTTGAACAAAAATGGAAGTTGAATAGAAAAAGAAATTGAATAAAAATGGAAGATAAATAAAAATAAAAATGGAAGTTGCATAAAATTAAAATCGGAAGTTCATTCAAGAAACCACTATGCATTAACGATCTATTTGGAAATTAAATAAAAAAGGAAGTTGAATAGAAATGGAAATTAAATAAAAATGGAAGTTACATAAAATTAACAATGGAAGTTCATTTAATAAACCACTATACCTTAACGATTTATTTGAAATTTATATCATGCTTGCATATGCAATATTAATATCATGCTGCATATGCAATATTAATAAAAATAAAAATGAAAGTTGAATAAAAATAAAAATGGAAGTTGTATAAAATTAAAAATTGAAGTTCATTCAATAAACCACTATATCTTAAAGATCTATTTGGAAATAAAATAAAAATTGAAGTTAAATAAAATAAAATTGGAATTTGCATAAAATTAAAAATGGAAGTTGAATAGAAAAAGAAATCAAATAAAAATGAAAGTTGCCTAAAATTAACAATGGACAAGGAAATTGAATAAAAATGCAAGTTGCATAAAATTAAAAATGTTAATTTTATGCAACTTCCATTTTTATTTTATTCAACTTTCATTTTTAATTTTATTCAATTTCCATTTTTATTCAATTTCCTTTTGTATTCAACTTCCATTTTTAATTATATGCAACATCCATTTTTATTCATCTTCCATTTTTATTTTTATGCAACTTCCATTTTTATTTTTATTCATCTTGCATTTTTATTCAACTACATTTTTATTTTTATTCAACTTCCGTTTTTATTCAATTTGTTTTTCTATTTAATTTCCAAATAGATCGTTAAGGTATAGTGGCTTCTTGAATGAATTTCCATTGTTAATTTTATGCAACTTCCATTTTTATTCAATTTTGTTTTCAATTTAACTTCTTTTTTTACTTAATTTCCAAATAAATCGTTAGGATATAGTGGTTTCTTGAATAAACTTCCATTTTTAATTGTATGCAACTTCCATTTTTATTTTTATTCATTTTCCTTTTCTATTCAATTTCTATTCAACTACATTTTTTGTTAAATTTCCTTCTCTATTCAACTTCCTTTTTTTTATTTAATTTCCAAATTGTACGGGAAAGAAATACACCTTCTCGTATAATCCTGTTGACCAAGTCTGCACTCCTCCGTACGACGTCGTTCACCCACCTGAAAATACACACGTGAGCTAGCCGGCGGGTGTGTGCCGGAAACCTCTCGATGCCTAAGTCAGAAAGCTTGGCAAATAGACAAAAGCTCTATGATTCAAGGAGTAAAGTTGCATTACCTCTCCAAAGGTGATATTGGTGAGCTTATATAGGTTTCGCGTGGCACAGTCCTGGTAGGACTCTTACTCCTTCATGTGTAGAGTCCTTCTAGGATTACTCCTCCTTGCGTAGAGTCCTTCTAGAATTCATACTCCTGGAAGATAATGCTTATCCTCCAACACCCCCCTCACTGCATAAGCCAAGTGAGATGGCTGTACTACGGCCGAACTCCTTCATGGCCGAAGTAACCCCTAGTTCGGTCCTCACCTCCTTCTCTTACCTCGGCTTTCCTATGCTAGGACCGAGCTTATCCATAAGAGAAACGCGCCGAACTATCTTCAGAACAAGTCCTCTCCAGGACTTAACATACCTCGGTCCCACATGCTCCGTCCGAACTAACAACTTGAGACCGGACTAGCATGCAAGGCCGATATAACTTCAAGACCTTAGTCCACTCTCAGACCGGACTAACTTCCAAGCTTATAACCGGACCAACTCCAAGGTGTTCATGAGACCGAAGTAACATAAATGGCCACTTCATTCGGCCCATTTCGGCTGTGGCCCACTACGGCCCAATGCCTAGCTCGGCCCAATTTATCCATATAAATTACCCTCTCACAAATAATTCATTAAGCTATAATGGTTTTTTGAATGAACTTCCATTGTTAATTTTATGCTACTTCCATTTCTATTCAACTTCCTTTTTTCTTTAATACCCAAATAGATCGTTAAGGTATAGTGGTTTATTGAATGAACTTCAATTTTTAATTTTAGGCAACTTGCATTTTTATTCAATTTTGTTTTCTATTCAACTTCCTTTTTTTTTTTTAATTTCCAAATAGATCGTTAAGGCATAGTGGTTTCTTAAATGAACTTCCATTTTTAATTTTATGCAACTGCCATTGTTATTTTTCTTCAACTTCAATTTTTATTCAATTTCCTTTTCTGTTCAGCTTCTTCTTTTTTATTTAATTTCCAAATAGATAGTTAAGGTATAGTGGTTTTTTTTAATAAATTTTCATTTTTAATTTTATGCAACTTCCATTTTTATTCAACTTCCATTTTTATTTTTATTCAATTTCATACAACTTCTATTTTTATTTTTATTCAACTTCCATTTTATTTAATTTCCAAATAGATCGTTAAGTTATACTGGTTTATTGAATGAACTTCCATTGTTAATTTTATGCAACTTCCATTTATATTTCTATTCAACTTCCATTTTATTTAATTCATCTTCCGATTTTATTCAGCTTCCATTTTTATTCAACTTCCTTTTTTATTTAATTTCCAAATAGATCGTTAAGGTATAGTGGTTTCTTGAATGAACATCCACTTTTAATGTAACGCCCTCAAAATAACAACATTAGAACCCATCAATTTAGACATGCGTTGATATAAAAGATAAATATTCTTCTATTCATTAGAGTAATTCTTACAACAGTATTACATGTTAACAACAAAAGCAAATGCCCTATGGGCTTACAGCTTTCCAAGTCAACACTTGGTTGCACAAAATCAGAGTACTAACTCTATACAAAAGAAGCCCTTGGCTTGGTATACATGTAATACAAATAAAATAAACAAAAAGAGTCTCCAACTCTCATCATCATCCAAGCTATGTCCTTGGAGGTGGCATGCTACCTGCACCTGAAAATAATGTCCCATATAGGGTGAGCCAGCGCCCAGTAAAGATATGCTAAACACAGTATGAGCAATAACTAAGACTTTAGCAATTGATAAATGTTCAACACAGATACATCCACATATCTCACATTCCGGTTCCATGACATTAAGTCCATGTTACATTTCATTTCTCATTTCTTTTTCAACTTTGAGTTTGAAAAAAAGGCTCAATACCTAGCCAAATAACCGAATGAGATTTAGACTCATCCTTAAAACACTTTCGAAATTCATGACGGATAGACATTATAATGCTGTATCGATAACGCGAAATTCATTTCTGTACTTTACGAAAGATACACATTTTGGTGCTGTATCAACATAACATAGAATTACTTCTACACTTCACAATTGATAACGATATACATTTTAGTGCTATATCAAATCAATTCGAACACTTCCATAATCAACACTTGATACACATTGTAGTACTGTATCAATGTCACACAAAAGTCCGGTTTAGAGGTCCATCCCCTATCTTCCCCTAAACCGTGGAGTACATCCCGTATCTTCTCCCACACAACACATGTTTATAAACATAGATCATATACAATGAGTCAATACATACAGTTAATGTATTCTTTCAACCGTCATACTCTATGACACATCCAATTGATTAGTTTTAGTTTGCCTAATTATCATACATTGTCTACAACATTCAAAACTACCCTCTACCGGTAGCCCAAGCAATTATTTCTAAGCAGATAATAAAAGCTCTAACAGATAAAATATCAATGTTTTCAAAAGTGAGCGATTAATAAATCCAACTTCACCATTTCATAATATAATGAGTCAATTTCATTATTTCCAACTCAATTCTATAAATCCCCAACTTTTCCAAATCAATTATACCAACTAATTTATATAACAAATTATGGTTTTCTACCCCTTTTTCCAATAACAACCCAATGGTCCAAAAATCAACAACCAACAACAATACCATTATTTTGAAACCCAAAATACACTTTTTAGAATCAAAATAACAAAGCTCTCTTTTAACATTTTGAAACCCTAAGTCCCAAAATTTACCCAACTTCAACACTTTATCAAAACTACCAAAAATCTATGTCAAAGATCATAAGAGTGAGTAGGAATCCCTACCTCAAAAGTTGACACCCAACGAAGAAGATGAAGAAAACGAAAATGCTCCAAATCCCGAGATTCTTGGATCAAAAGATGGCCCTCGACGATCAACAACTTTTTTGTAAAGGCCAAATGTAAGGAAACAACTCCTACTAGATTAATACCTAGAGAGAAGGCAAGGTTCTAGAGAGAGAGGCTCAACAATGGAGTTTTGGAAAAGTAAGAGAGAGAAAAGGATGTGAAAAAGTGATCCAAAAAGTCGGATCTCCGTTTTATATAAGAGTCGCCCCGCTCGAGCGTAGAAACCCCCGCTCGAGCGTCACTCACAGATTCCCGCTCGAGCGTCAAAAATCCCGCTCGAGCGGCGGATACACACTTCCAGAACTTTTTGCTGAACCAGGTCCCGCTCGAGCTCAAAACTCCTCGCTCGAGCGTCATACACAAACTCACGCTCGAGCGTCAAAACGCCCGCTCGAGTGTCCAACACTGCAGAGGAAATACTGGGAGATGGGAAATCACGCTCGAGTGTCAAAACTCCCGCTCGAGCGGAGAAGCAACAACGAAGGGCCCGCTCGAGCATCAAAAGCTCCGCTCGAGCGTGAAGGCAAAAATCTGGGCAACTACTCTTGGTTTCTAAGTTCAACCAACCTGTAACAAACCTGCCCAACACATCCTATAACTCAAATACAAAGTACGAAAGGATGCAAACAAGATATAAGCAACTGCTAACATCCACGGAAACAAGTCCGGATCACTGTACACAAGAGGAAAAACCCGGGATCGCTATATTTAATTTTATTCAACTTCAATTTTTATTCAATATCCTTTTCTATTAAACTTCCTTTTTTATTTAATTTCCAAATAGATCGTTAAGGTATAGTAGTTTCTGGAATGAACTTCCATTTTTATTTTTATTCAACTTCCATTTGTATTCAATTTCCTTTTCTATTCAACTTCATTTTTTATTTAATTTCCAAATAGATCGTTACGGTATAGTGGTTTCTTGAATGAACTTCCAATTTTAATTTTATGAAACTTTCATTTTTATTCAATTTCCTTTTCTATTTAACTTCCTTATTTATTTAATTTCCAAATAGATCGTTAAGGTATAGTGGTTTCCTCAATGAGCTTCCATTGTTAATCTTATGCAAATTCCATTTTTGTTTTTATATTTAATTTCCAAATAGATCGTTAAAGTATAGTGGTTTCTTGAATGAACTTCGATTGTTAATCTTATGCAACTTCCATTTTTGTTTTTATCCAATTTCCTTTTCTATTCAACTTCTTTTTTTATTTAATTTCCAATAGATCGTTAAGTTATAGTGGTTTTAATTTCGAAATAGATTGTTAAGGTATAGTGGTTTCTTAAAAGAACTTCCATTGTTAATTTTATGCAACTTTCATTTTTATTCAATTTTCATTTATATTCACCTTCCTTTTTTATTTTATTCATTTTCATTTTCTATTCAACTTCCATTGTTATTTAATTTCCAAATAGATCGTTAAGGTATAGTAGTTATTCAACTTCCTTTTTTATTTTTATTCAACTTCCATTTTTATTCAATTTCTATTTTCTATTCAACTTCTTGTTTTATTTAATTTTCAAATAGATTGTTCAGGTATAGTGGTTTCTTGAATGAACTTCCATTGTTAATCTTATGAAACTTCCATTTTTATTCAATTTCCTTTTCTATTTAACCCTTTTCTATTCCACTTCCTTTTTTATTCAATTTCCTTTCTATTTAACTTCCTTTCTTAATTTTATGCAACTTAAATTGTTAATTTTAGGCAACTTCCATTTTTATTCAATTTCCTTTTCTATTCCACTTCATTTTTTTATTTACTTTCCAAATAGATCGCTAAAGTATAATGGTTTCTTGAATTAACTTCCATTTTTAATTTTATTCAACTTCCATTTTTATTCAATTTTCTTTTCTATTGAACTTCTTTTTTTATTTAATTTCAAAATAGATCGCTAAGGTATGTTGTTTCTTGAATGACCTTCAATTTTTAATTATATGCAACTTCCATTTATATTTTTAGTCAACTTCCATTTTTATTTTTATTCAATTTCCTTTTCTATTTTTATTCAATTTTATTTTTTATTCAACTTCCTTTTTTATTTAATTTCCAAACAGTTCGTTAAGGTATAGTGGTTTTTTCAATGAACTTTCATTTTTAATTTTACTCAACTTCCATTTTTATTCAATTTCCATTTCTATTCAACTTCCTTTTTTATTTAATTTCCAAATAGATCGTTAAATTATACTGGTTTATTGAATGAATTTTCATTTTTAATTTTATGAAACTTCCATTTTTATTCAATCCATTTTGATTCAACAGAAATGGAAATTGAATAAAAAAGGAAGTTGAATAGAAAAGGAAGTTGAATACAAAATGAAATTGAATTAAAATGGAAGTTGCATAAAATTAAAAATGGATGTTTCATAAAATTAAAAATGGAAGTTCATTCAAGAAACCACTATACCATAAAGATCTATTTTGAAATTAAATCAAAATGGAAGTTGAATAAAAAAAAATTCAATAAAAATGGAAGTTATATGAAATTAAAAATGGCAGTTCATTGAAGAAACCACTATACCTTAACAATCTATTTGGAAATTAACTAAAAAAGGAAGTTGAATAGAAATGGAAGTTCATTCAAGAAACCACTATACCTTAACGGGCTATTTGGAAATTAAATAAAAAAAAGGAAGTTGAATAAAAATAAAAATGGAAGTTGAATAAAAATAAAAATGGAAGTTGCATGAAATTAACAATGGAAGTTCATTCATTCGAGAAACCACTATACCTTAACGATCTATTTGGAAATTAAATAAAAAAGGAAGTTGAATAGAAAAGGAAATTAAATAAAAATGGAAGTTGAATACAAATAAAAATGGAAGTTCATTCAAGATACCACTATACCTTAACGATCTATTTGGAAATTATATAAAAAAGTAAGTTGAATAAAAAAGGAAGTTGAATAAAAATGGAAGTTGCATAAAATTACAAATGGAAGTTCATTCAAGAAACCACTATACCTTAATGGTCTATTTGAAAATTAAATAAAAAAGGATGTTGAATAAAAATAAAATTGAATAAAAATCGAAGTTGAATAAAAATAAAAATGGAAGTTCATTCAAGAAACCACTATACGTTAATGATCTATTTGGCAATTAAATAAAAAAGGATGTTGAATAGAAAAGGAAATTGAAGAAAAATGAAAGTTGAATGCGAATAAAAATGAAAGTTGAATAAAAATAAAAAAAAGAAGTTCATAAAAATAAAAATGGAAGTTCATTCAAGAAACCACTGTACCTTAACGATCTATTTGGAAATTAAATAAAAAAGAAAGTTGAATAAAAAAGTAAATTGAATAAAAATTGAAGTTGAATAAAAATAAAAATTAAAGTTGCATAAAATTAACAATGTAAGTTCATTTAAGAAACCATAATACCATAACGATCTATTTGGAAATTAAGTAAAAAATGAAGTTGAATAGAAAGGAAGATGAATAAAAATAAAAATGGAAGTTGCATGAAATTAACAATGGAAGTTCATTCATTCGAGAAACCACTATACCTTAATGATCTATTTGGAAATTAAATAAAAAAGGAAGTTGAATAGAAAAGGAAATTAAATAAAAATGGAAGTTGAATACAAATAAAAATGAAAGTTCATTCAAGATACCACTATACTTAAAACGATCTATTTGGAAATTATATAAAAAAGGAAGTTGAATAAAAATGGAAGTTGCATAAATTACAAATGGAAGTTCATTCAAGAACCACTACTATACCTTAACGGTCTATTTGAAAATTAAATAAAAAAGGAAGTTAAATAGAAAAGGAAATTAAATAAAAATGGAAGTTGAATACAAATGGAAGTTGAATAAAATTAAAAATGGAAGTTCATTCAAGAAACCACTATATCTTAAAGATCCATTTGGAAATTGAATAAAAATGGAAATTGACTACAAAAGGATATTGAATCAAAATGGAAGTCGGATGAAAATAAAAATGGAAGTTGCATAAAATTAAAAATGGAAGTTCATTCAAAAAATCACTATATTTTAACGATCTATTTGGAAACTAAATAAAAAAAAAAGTTGAATAGAAAAGGAAATTGGATAAAAATGGATGTTGAATAAAAATAAAATTAAAAATGGAAGTTCATTGAAGAAACCACAATACCTTAACGATCTATTTGGAAATTAAATAAAAAAGGAAGTTGAATAGAAATGGAAGTTCATTCAATAAACCACTATAACTTAACAATCTATTTCGAAATTAAATAAAAAAGGAAGTTGAATAGAAAAGGAAATTGAATAAAAATGGCAGTTGAATAAAAATGGAAGTTGCATAAAATTAACAATGGATTCAACTTCCTTTTTTGTTTAATTTCCAAATAGATCGTTAAGGTATAGTGGTTTCTAGAATGAACTTCCATTGTTAATTTTATGCAACTTCCATTTTTATTTTGAATAAAAATGGAAGTTGAATAAAAATAAAATTAACAATGGAGGTTCATTCAATAAAGTACTATACCTTAACGATGTATTTGGAAATTAAGTAAAAAATGAAGTCGAATAGAAAAGATTAAAAATGCAACTTCATTGAAGAAACCATTTTACCTTAGCGATCTATTTGGAAAGTAAATAAAAAAATGAAGTTGAATAGAATAGGAAATTGAATAAGAAAGGAGTAAAAATAAAAATGGAGGTTCATTCAAGAAACCACTATTCTCAACGATCTATTTGGAAATTAAATAAAAAAGGAAGTTGAATAGAAAAGGATGTCATTCAAGAAACCATTATACCTTAACGATCTATTTGGGTATTAAATAAAAAAGAAGGTGAACAGAAAATGAAATTGAATAGAAATGGAAGTTAAACAAAAATGAAAGTTGAATAACAATAGAAGTTGCATAAAAATAGAAAATGGAAGTTGAAAAAAAATATAAATGGAAGTTGCATAAAAATAAAAATGGAAGTTCATTCAAGAAACCACTATACTTTAACGATCTATTTGGAAATTAAATAAAAATGGAAGTTGAGTAGAAAAGGAAATTGATTAAAAAGGGAAGTTCATCCAATAAACCACTATACCATAACGATCTATTTGGAAATTAAATAAAAAAGGAAGTTGAATAGACATGGAAGTTCATTCAATAAACCACTATAACTTAATGATTTATTTGGAAATTAAATAAAAAAGTAAGTTGAATAGAAAAGGAAATTAAATAAAAATCGGAAGATGAATAAAAATAAAAGGGGAAATTCAATAAAATTAAAAATGGAAGTTGCATAAAATTAAAAATGGAAGTTGCCTAAAATTAACAATGGAATTTAATTCAAGAAACCACTATATCTTGGCGATCTAGTTGGAATTTGCATGAAAATAAAAATAGAAGTTCATTCAAGAAACCACTATACCTTAACAGTCTATTTGGAAATTAAAGAAAAAAGAAAGTTGAATAAAAATGGAAGTTGAATAAAATAAAAAATGAAGTTAAATAGAAAAGGAAATTGAATAAAAATAAAAGTTGAATAAAATTAAAAATTGAAGTTCATTTAAGAAACTACTATACCTTAACGATCTATTTGAAATTAAATCAAAAAGGAAGTTGAATAGAAAAGGAAATTGGATAAAAAGGAAAATTGAATGAAAATGAAAGTTGCATAAAATCAACAATGGAAGTTCATTTAAGAAACCACTATGCCTTAACGATCTATTTGAAAATTAAATAAAAAAAATTGAATAGAATAGGAAATTGAATAGAAATGGAAGTTGCATAAAATTAACAATGTAAGTTCATTCAAGAAACCACTATACCTTAACGATCTATTTGGAAATTAAATAAAAAAAGGAAGTTGAATAAAAAAGGAAATTGAATAAAAATAGAAGTTGAATAAAAATAAAAAAGGAAGTTGCATAAAATTCACAATTGAAGTTCATTCAAGAAACCACTATAACATACAGATCTATTGGGAAATTAAATCAAAAAGGAAGTTGAATAGAGATGGAAATTGAATAAAAATGGAAGTTGCATAAAATTAACAATGTAAGTTCATTCAAGAAACCACTATACCTTAACGATCAATTTGGAAATTAAATAAAAAAAAAAGGAAGTTGAATAGAAAAGGAAATTAAATAAAAATGGAAGTTGCATAAAATTAACAATGGAAGTTCATTGAAAAAGCCACTATACCTTAACGATCTATTTGGAAATTAAATAAAAATGGAAGTTTTTATTCAATTTTGTTTTCTATTCCACTTCCTTTTTACTTTTCTATTCAACTTCATTTTTTTATTTAACGATCTATTTGGAAATTAAAAAAAAAAAAGAAGTTGAATAGAAAAGGAAATTGAATAAAAAAGGAAGTTGAATAAAAATAAAACTAGAAGTTCATTCAAGAAACCATAATACCTTAACGATCTATTTGGAAATTAAATAAAAAGAGGAAGTTGAATAGAAAAGAAAATAGAATTGAATAGAAATGGAAGTTGAATAGAACATGAAATTGAATAAAAAAGGAAGTTGAAGAGAGAAAATAATTGAATTATAGTGATTTTGGGTTTTTCCCCTTGTTGTACAGTGATCCGGAGCTGGTCCCGTGGACATTAACAGTTGTATCTACCTTGTTGTCATCCTTTAATTCCATTTCTTTGAGTTTTAGGATGTGTTGGGCTTGTTTCGAGCAGGTGGGTTGAGCCTTGATCTAAATCCTTGTTTCTGTGTTTTTGGTCGTTCCGCTCGAGCGGGTCTTGGAGCGCTCGAGCGGATATTGCATACTCCCAGTATTTTGGTGCTCTGCAAAACTTCTGCAGGTTGGTTTTCTACGCTCGAGCGGGTCGCGCTCGAGCGGGCTTGTTGGAGCTCGAGCGTCTAGTACATTTTTGGTGTAAGTTTTGGGAGTTAGAAATTTGCGCTCGAGCGGACTGGTTTTTCACGCTCGAGCGGATGAGCTTTATTCTTGTGTCTTGGCGCTCGAGCGGGAATTCTTGTGCTCGAGCGGACCATTGTAGCACTTATGTCTTTTAAGGCTTTTGGTATGCCTTCATTCTATTTTGGGAACCTTTGGTGTGTTTGTTGGAAGTCCCACATCGGTTACAAGATATATTTTTAGGTGGACAAACTTCTATATGTTGTTGGAAGTCCCACATCGGTTAGAAGACACATTTTAAGGTGGACAAACTCCTATATATAGGTGCAAGTGCATAGGGTTAGCTTATCAACTTCTATGGTTCTTTCTTGGTTTGATAAGCCATTACGAACCAAGCTTGAGTTATAAATTTTAGTTGTGCCGAGCTGGATTTTGGCCATAATTCCATTGGGATTTTGGCCATAGTTCCTTCGCCAAAGTTGTATTATTTCTCGAGGGCTTTGTGGTGTGTGGTGGAGATCGAGTTTCAACTCTTTTCATCTTCTCTCTTCGTTGAGCTTCGAATTTGAGGTAGGGATAACCTACTCCTCTTTATGAGCTTTGTCTTTAAATTTTAGCATTTTGATATGTTGGGGGTTGTTGGGTAATTTTGCGAAAGTTTAGGGGCTTTTGTGCAATTTTACAAAAGTTGGGGTTTTATTTATAATAAACCTATATGCATGTTTAGCATAGAGAAATGTTGGAATTGGGAATGTATGGGGTTAAAGGGTGTAGTTGAATTATTTATCGCTTACCTAATTGAAATGTTGATGTATTATCCTTTTTGTGCATTTATTTTCTGTTTAGAGATAACTGCTTTGGGCTATCGGTGGAGGATAGTCTTGATTGTTGTAGATAATGCATGATGATTAGGCAAACTAAAACTAATCAATGGAATGTGTCATTGAGTATGACGGTTGAAAGAATACATTAACTTTATGTATTGATTGATGTGTATAATAATTGTTTATATGCATTGTGTTGTGTTGGAGGAGATAGGGATGTACTCCGCGGTTTAGGGGAAGATAGGGGATGGACCTCTAAACCGGATATTGTTGGGAGGAGATAGGGGATGGACTCCGTAGATACAGCTCATATGCTTATCTGTTGAAGTGTTGATATAACTCATATGCTTATCATTGGAAGTGTGATATAGTTCTTATACTTATCAGTGGAAGTGTTGATATAGCTCATATGCTTATCTGTTGATGTATTGATATAGCTAGTATGCTTATCTATTGTGAAATGAGGAAATGTTTAATATGAGTTACTGTCTCATATCGGTTATTTGGTCAGTTCTGGACTATGGTTATGAATTGAGAATTGAAAAGGAATGGAAAATGAAACTGTAAGGTGTTATGAAAGAATGTAAAAGTGTTAAACCATCTATCAAACTGTTAATCTTTTAGTCATTGTTCATAGCTGGTTTAGTGTATTTCTACTGGGCTGTTAGCTCACCCTATATGGGAATATCATTTTCAGGTACAGGTAGCATGCCACCTCCAAGGATATAGCTTGGGAGGCTAGAGGCGAATGGACCTTTTGATGTTTTGTTTCCCTTTTGATGTGTTACATGTGATTTCAAGCCAAGGGCTTTATATGTATTTGAGTTAGTACTCTACTCTGTGTAACCAAGTGTTGACTTGGAAAGCTGTAAGCCCGTAGGGCATTTCCTTTTGTTGTTAACATGTAACACTGTTGTAAGAACTACTCTGATGAATAGAAATGGTTGGTTTATTTTATATCAATGCATGTTAAAAATGATGGGTTTTATGTATTATTTTGGGGCGTGACAACTTGGTATCAGAGCGTACCGGGTTCGAATACTTTGGGTACGTGGGAAGTGATTAGGATCACAATGGGTTTGTCTCGCTTGATAGAGACTTCTGTGTAGTGTCATATGCTAGGTGTTTACTTGATAACATGCTTATGTGATTATGTGGGTATGGGATTTAATTTCTAGGATGTTGATTGGATCCTTGGGTTTCTGTGAGCCTTGTTAGAAAAGCACTTGATCAATGCTGTTTCTAACCGGAACTCTAGTAACGCCTCGGGACTATCATTATCCGGAAAGGAAATTCGTAAGTGCTTATGTGTTTATATGCTTACATGGAGTGAATTAAAGTTGTCCATGCATTAGGACGTGAGTGTTTAGTTTCGACACGTTTATGAATATGCTAATATTCTTCGTTTCCTTTATTAGGATGTCAGGATGGGGACGAGGACGTGGTAGGCGTGGTAGGCCTGGGAGGCGGGAGGTGCCTATACCGGATGAGATTCCGACAGTAGAGGAGGGAGTTGGCCAGGCCAATGTGGCCGAGCCAGCGGGTCAGCAGGCTATGGGCGCTTTAGCCCGAGAGATAGCAGGGGCATTCAGGCAGTCAGTAGGCATTCTCAGAGCTGAGAATCAGGCCCAGGTTCATGTTGCAGATACAGGTCCTTCTTTTCTGAAGAGGGAGTTCTTCCGGTCTAACCCGGACGAATTTTTGGGTGATCCTAAAGAGCCACTTAAGGCAGATGAATGGCTCGAACAGACAACAAAGACGTTTGAGATGCTAGGCATCGAAGACGGGGCACTGAAGGTGACCTTAGCATCTTTCCAGCTGAAGGGGGATGCAGGTCAGTGGTGGAAGTTCACGAAGAACCGTATAGGAGGGACTTGGGAGGCTTTTGTTAACGCTTTCCAGGAGAAGTTCCTGTCTTCAACTGCTAAGGAGAGGTTGAGAGATCAGTTCTGTCGACTTAAGCAGAACAGTTCTTCAGTGGCCGAGTTTGAGGCCGCATTTACTAGCTTGTCCAGGTTTGCACCTGAGTTGGTGGCGTCTGAGGAACGCCGTTGTATAGAGTTCGAGAAAAAGTTGAGGCGCGGCCTCATGTTGAGAGTTGTAGGGACTATGATTCGAGATTATGGGCGTTTGGTTGATGCTGCAGCCCATACTGAGATCATGATGCAGGAGGAGGAGGAAGGGCAAAAAGGCTCCAAGAGGAGTCAAGATGGCCAGAGTGATGGCAGAAGACAGAGGGGTTATAACCCTCAGCAGTCTCAGGGCGGAGTTGTTAGATCGACCTTTCCAGTGCCGAGTACAGGCTCGGGGAGAGGCAATCAGGGGGAGTTCACCTGCTACAAGTGTGGCCAGCTGGGTCACAAGGCTTCGGTTTGCCCACAGAAGGGCGGAGGACAGAGAGCAGCGTCATCTTCGGCTCGATCTCAGAGCCAGAGTCAGGGTAGAGACCAGCAGTTCTCGTGTTATCAGTGTGGTCAGGCAGGGCACATGAAGAGGTTTTGCCCGCAGTTGAGTGGCACATCTGGTGCATCTGGTTTGAGGCAGACTCAGAGTCATCAGCCAGCTCAGTCAGTGCAGGCCTCGAGGGCCAATCAGGGGGCTTCATCGTCCCATTCTGTGCAGCAGTCTTATGCTCCTAGAGGTGAGCAAGTGGATCAGGGGACTGCAGGGCGCGTGTATGCTGTTACCGCGCAGGATCTAGTACCGGCTCCGTCAGTTGTGAGAGGTACCTTTCTATTTTGCAATTCGGTTGCTAGTGTGTTGATTGATACGGGTGCATCTCATTCTTTTGTATCTGCTGCATTTGCATCTGTGTTGGAGTTGGAGTTAGCACTATTGGCATCTCCTATTTGTGTTGTGTCACCTATCGGGGGTGAGTTGATTTTGAAACACGGATGTAGAGGTTGTGATATAGAGGTCGCCGATCATAGGCTTCCGTTTCCTTTTGTGGTTATGCCCATGAAGGGCTTTGATGTTATTTTAGGTATGGACTGGTTATCGTCATACCGGGCAGTTATTGATTGCTACCGCCAGAGGGTCACTTGTTGTACCGTGAGCGGGGAGTGTTTCCATTTCTTGGGGGACCGGGTTGGTAGTGTCTTGCCACCGGGGTATGATCCGCGAGGGCGGAGTGAGCTTAGTGGTCTACTTGCTGGCTTTGAGAGTGGCGAGTGTGATGAGACCCAGATTGTATTGCCGAGGGTAGTTTGTGAGTATTCGGATGTCTTTCCCGAAGACCTCGTTGATTTGCCACCTCACCGAGAGATTGAGTTCTCTATTGATTTGGTGCCTGGCACGGCGCCGATTTCTATGGCACCTTACCGTTTTGCTCCAGCAGAGTTGGTTGAGTTGAAAGTTCAGCTCCAGGAAATGTTAGATAAGGGCTTCATTCGCCCTAGTGTTTCGCCATGGGGAGCACCGGCCCTCTTTGCTAAAAAGAAAGATGGTGCCTTGAGATTGTGTATCGACTACCGGAAGTTGAATCGGGCTACGGTGAAGAATAAGTATCCTATGCCCCGTATAGATGATTTGTTTGATCAGTTGAAGGGTTCCCGTTGTTTCTCTAAGATAGACTTGAGATCGGGTTACCACCAGTTGAGGGTCAGGGAGGAGGATATTCCGAAGACGGCATTCCGTACGCGGTATGGCCATTATGAGTTTCTGGTGATGCCATTTGGACTTACCAATGCACCGGCAGTCTTTATGGACTTGATGAACCGGATCTTCCGGGAATTCTTAGACCGTTTTGTGGTCGTTTTCGTGGACGACATTCTGATCTATTCACCTTCAGAGGAGGAGCACGAGGAACACTTGAGAGTGGTGCTTAAGTTACTTAGAGCCCATAGGCTGCATGCCAAGTTTGGGAAGTGTGAGTTCTGGCTTGGGGAAGTCAAGTTCTTAGGCCATGTGGTATCCGGGAAAGGGGTGTCTGTTGATACATCCAAGACTGAGGCAGTGCAGGATTGGGCACAGCCTAAGAGTGTGTTTGAGATTCGCAGTTTTCTGGGATTAGCTGGGTATTACCGCCGGTTTGTGAAGGATTTCTCCAGATTAGCTTCACCATTGACTAGACTGACTCGGAAAGGAGTCCAATTTGTATGGAGTGAGACTTGTGAAAAGTCGTTCCAAGAGTTGAAGGTTAGATTGACCACCGCTCCGATTTTGATTATTCCGGAGAGAGGGTTGAGTTATGCGGTTTATTGTGATGCCTCACGAGAGGGTTTGGGTTGTGTGTTGATGCAGGAAGGGAAAGTGGTAGCTTATGGCTCACGTCAGTTGAAAATACACGAGAAGAATTATCCTACACATGACCTAGAGTTAGCAGCTGTGATCTTTGCCTTGAAAATCTGGAGGCACTACCTTTATGGTGAGAGATTCGAGGTGTTCTCGGATCATAAGAGTCTGAAATATCTGTTTACACAGAAAGACTTGAACTTGAGGCAGAGGAGGTGGATGGAGTTTATTGAGGACTATGACTTCGAGTTGCATTATCATCCGGGAAAGGCCAATGTTGTGGCCGATGCCCTTAGCAGAAAATCCATTAGTGATGTAGCTTGTGTAGCCATCCGGGAGTGGGAGATGTTGGGGGCACTTGGCGAGTTTGATTTACATCTGGGCGAATCTGTTGAGGCTGCGGCCTTGTTTTCTGTTGTTGCGCAGCCTACACTTGTGACTCGAGTGTTGGAGGCACAGAGAGGTGACCTTGAGGTAGAATCCCTCCGAGAGAAGATCTCCAGTGGGAAAGTTGAGAAGGGTTTGACGGTGTATCCCGACCTGAGTGTGAGATACCGAGACCGTCTGTTTGTGCCGGAGTCTTGCCGAGAGGAGGTACTCCGAGAGTTTCACCATTCGCGTCTTGCGGTGCATCCGGGAGGCACCAAGATGTATCAGGATTTGGGTCGCCAGTTTTGGTGGCGGGGTATGAAGAGAGATGTGGCAGTTTTCGTGTCTAAGTGTCTTACTTGTCAGCAAGTGAAGGCCGAGCATCAGAGGCCAGCGGGTTTGTTGCAACCCTTGCCTATTGCCGAGTGGAAGTGGGAGCATGTCACTATGGACTTCGTTGTAGGTCTTCCGAGGACTCAGCGGGGTAGTGATGCTATTTGGGTGGTTGTAGACCGGTTGACTAAGTCGGCGCACTTCATTCCTATGCGCGTGAGAGATTCGGTAGATCATCTTGCCGACTTGTATATTCGGGACATAGTGAGGTTGCACGGAGTCCCAGTGACGATCGTCTCAGATAGAGATCCTCGTTTTACTGCTAGGTTGTGGCAGAGTTTGCAGAGTGCATTGGGCACTAAGTTGACCTTTAGTACAGCATACCATCCTCAGACTGACGGGCAGTCTGAGCGTACTATTCAGATCCTTGAGGATATGCTTCGGGGTTGTGTCCTTGACTTTAGTGGGACGTGGGAGAGGCACTTGCCATTGGTGGAGTTTGCCTACAACAACAGTTTCCAGTCTAGCATCGGTATGGCACCGTTTGAGGCCTTGTATGGCCGACCGTGTAGGTCTCCAGTTTGTTGGGCTGAGGTGGGTGATGCACCTTTGTTGGGTCCAGAGTTGGTGAGGGAAACAACGGAGAAGATTGAGCTTATCCGTAGGAGGCTTGTTACAGCCCAGAGTCGTCAGAAATCTTATGCTGACCGTAGGAGAGACCGTTGGTGTTTGAGGTAGGTGATCATGTTTTCTTGAAAATATCACCTAGACGAGGTTTGATGAGGTTTGGGAAGCGTGGGAAGTTATCTCCTCGGTTTATTGGCCCTTTTGAGATCCTTGAGAGGATTGGTGAGGTTGCCTATCGTTTGGCTTTACCACCGCAGTTGTCCGGAGTTCATGACGTGTTTCATGTGAGTATGCTTCGGAAGTATGAGCCGGATCCATCACATGTATTGGATTGGACCGACTTAGAGGTAGATGAGGATGCCTCGTATGAGGAGAGACCGGTTCGGGTCTTGGATAGGCGGGATCAAGTCCTGCGTGGCAAGACCATTCCTTTGGTAAAGGTTTTATGGAAACATCACGGAGTGGAGGAGGCCACTTGGGAACGTGAGTTGGAGGTCCGAGAGAAATATCCGGACCTATTTGTGGATGTTTGAACATATGTTATATGTATTGTTGTATTGTTGAACTTTAAGATCATTAAATATGTCTTAAGTTGTAAAACATTGTAAATGTTTTGGTTTATGAAAATATTGTAAAACTGCCTTGATATAGGAGTTGATTTTAATATTGCATATGTTGGCCATATTATTAGAACTGGAGATGTATCATGAAAATTGTTTATGATATGAAATTGTGAACCATGTATGTTGAAAATGGTTGAGAAGGAAAGGAAATGCATGATGAAATGTATTTGTTATACCTCTTGACAAGAGATGGAATGACCGGTAATGGGTCGAGTTATTAAATGTTGAAATTTAACATTGTTTAAAAACGGAGAAAAACTTATTTTTCAAAAACTTGTCCTTAATTTCGGGGACGAAATTTCCTAAGGTGGGGAGGTTGTAGCACTTATGTCTTTTAAGGCTTTTGGTATGCCTTCATTCTATTTTGGGAACCTTTGGTGTGTTTGTTGGAAGTCCCACATCGGTTACAAGATATATTTTTAGGTGGACAAACTTCTATATGTTGTTGGAAGTCCCACATCGGTTAGAAGACACATTTTAAGGTGGACAAACTCCTATATATAGGTGCAAGTGCATAGGGTTAGCTTATCAACTTCTATGGTTCTTTCTTGGTTTGATAAGCCATTACGAACCAAGCTTGAGTTATAAATTTTAGTTGTGCCGAGCTGGATTTTGGCCATAATTCCATTGGGATTTCGGCCATAGTTCCTTCGCCAAAGTTGTATTATTTCTCGAGGGCTTTGTGGTGTGTGGTGGAGATCGAGTTTCAACTCTTTTCATCTTCTCCGTTGAGCTTCGAATTTGAGGTAGGGATAACCTACTCCTCTTTATGAGCTTTGTCTTTAAATTTTAGCATTTTGATATGTTGGGGGTTGTTGGGTAATTTTGCGAAAGTTTAGGGGCTTTTGTGCAATTTTACAAAAGTTGGGGTTTTATTTATAATAAACCTATATGCATGTTTAGCATAGAGAAATGTTGGAATTGGGAATGTATGGGGTTAAAGGGTGTAGTTGAATTATTTATCGCTTACCTAATTGAAATGTTGATGTATTATCCTTTTTGTGCATTTATTTTCTGTTTAGAGATAACTGCTTTGGGCTATCGGTGGAGGATAGTCTTGATTGTTGTAGATAATGCATGATGATTAGGCAAACTAAAACTAATCAATGGAATGTGTCATTGAGTATGACGGTTGAAAGAATACATTAACTTTATGTATTGATTGATGTGTATAATAATTGTTTATATGCATTGTGTTGTGTTGGAGGAGATAGGGGATGTACTCCGCGGTTTAGGGGAAGATAGGGGATGGACCTCTAAACCGGATATTGTTGGGAGGAGATAGGGGATGGACTCCGTAGATACAGCTCATATGCTTATCTGTTGAAGTGTTGATATAACTCATATGCTTATCATTGGAAGTGTGATATAGTTCTTATACTTATCAGTGGAAGTGTTGATATAGCTCATATGCTTATCTGTTGATGTATTGATATAGCTAGTATGCTTATCTATTGTGAAATGAGGAAAATGTTTAATATGAGTTACTGTCTCATATCGGTTATTTGGTCAGGTTCTGGACTATGGTTATGAATTGAGAATTGAAAAGGAATGGAAAATGAAACTGTAAGGTGTTATGAAAGAATGTAAAAGTGTTAAACCATCTATCAAACTGTTAATCTTTTAGTCATTGTTCATAGCTGGTTTAGTGTATTTCTACTGGGCTGTTAGCTCACCCTATATGGGAATATCATTTTCAGGTACAGGTAGCATGCCACCTCCAAGGATATAGCTTGGGAGGCTAGAGGCGAATGGACCTTTTGATGTTTTGTTTCCCTTTTGATGTGTTACATGTGATTTCAAGCCAAGGGCTTTATATGTATTTGAGTTAGTACTCTACTCTGTATAACCAAGTGTTGACTTGGAAAGCTGTAAGCCCGTAGGGCATTTCCTTTTGTTGTTAACACGTAACACTGTTGTAAGAACTACTCTGATGAGTAGAAATGGTTGGTTTATTTTATATCAATGCATGTTAAAAATGATGGGTTTTATGTATTATTTTGGGGCGTGACAACCATGGTTTTTGTTCTTGACGCTCGAGCGTTGTGTTTTCCGCTCGAGCGGTAATGTCGTATAATAGAGGGCAGCTGGGCATTTTGAAATCATTTTCTACACCTCCTCTCTCTCTCTTACTTTCCAAAAAGATATTTTGAGAGCTTATCTCTCTAGAAACTCCCCTCTCTCTAGGGTTTGATCTAGTTAGAGTGCCTTCCTTACCTTCGGCCTTTGTAAAAGTTGTGTTGATCGTCGAGGGCTACGTTTTGATCCGAAAATATTGAGTTTTGGAGCACGTTGAGTTTCTTCATCTTCTCCGTTGGGTGTCATCTTTCAAGGTAGGGATAACCTACTCCATCTTATGAGCATTGTCTTTAAATTTTAGCATTTTGATATGTTGGGGGTTGTTGGGTAATTTTGAAAAGAGTTTAGGCCTTTGTGTAATTTTACAAAAGTTGGGGTTATATTTATTTGAACCTATATGCATGTTTGGCATGGAGAAATGAGTAAAATGTTGGATTGTTGATAGAGATGAAACCTTAGGGTTGTTTTGTAGATTATGGATAAAGTTCTAATTGCATAGATAAATTAATTGGCATAATTAATTTTGAGAAATGAGGAATTGAATTGAGAATGTTGAAACCGAGAATGTGTGGGATTAAAGGGTGTAGTTAGATTTATTTATCGCACACCTATATAAAATGTTGATGCTATATCCATTTGGTGCGTTTATTTTCTATTTAGAAATGACTGCTTTGGGCTATTGGTGGAGAATAGTCTTGATTGTTGTAGACAATGCATGATGATTAGGCAAACTAAAACTAATCAATTGAGTGTGCTATTAGATATAGCGTTTGGTATAATACATCCAATTGTGTAATGAATGATTGAATATGTATATGATTACTGTTTATATATATTGCATTGTGTGGGAGGAGAACGGGGCTGTACTCCACGGTTTATTGGAAGAACGGGGCTGTACCTCTAAACCGGATTATGTGTGACAGTGATACAGCACTACCATGTGTATCAGGCTACGAAATAGAAGTGTTTTTGTTTCATTAATACAGCACTACAATGTGTATTATTTGAAACGTATAGAAGTGTGTTTGTTTCATTAGTATAGCACTACAATGTTTATTAATTGAAATGTATGGAAGTGTTTTGTTCATTAATACAGCACTACAATGTGTGTTACTTGAGATATATGGAAGTAATTTTGTATGTTTTTGATATAGCACTAAGATGTATATCGTTATCAATTGTAAAGAGTAGAAATGTTTCTATGTTATGTTGATACAACACCAAAATGTGTTTTTTTTATAAAGTATGGAAGTGGTTTATGTGTCATTGTGTAGACAGGCCCGCGGGGGGACCTCGCTACAGCTCGGACTCGATTTTGTGTCACGGTTCTTAATCTGAACCAAAGAGTCCAAATCCGGCAAATCGTTTTGAGAAAACAGATTTTTTTGAAAGAAGTGTCAAACATGGACTGCTTTGCCAGATACAGAGTCGCCACCTAAATATTTTATTTTGGGAAATTTAGGAAACCCTGACTCGTTGCCTAAGGCCACGTGTCCGTCATCACCAAAGTTGCCTCGGTTCGGGAACTTGGGTACGATTGGGGAAGGTCACTTCGTGAGCACCCCCGCTCGCCCGATCAAAGATCGGCCTCTACTAACCATGATATCTAGTTTTGAAAACATTGTGCGCTCTTATTCCGGTTATTAGCCTAGGTTACTATGTGATGCGCACAGCATACAAGTATAGACTGAGTCGCCTGAATTGGAACAAAACATTTCATGTTTGTTTTTGAAAGATGGTTTGCTACCCAGGTAGGCTTAAAATGCGATTTTGCCACCCTCGGGTGGGCTTAGAAAACATGATTTTGCCACTATCTAGTGGGCTTAAACACAATTTGATGATTGTTCCAATCCAAATAACCCAACCTTCACCCACAGGCATTCAAGGCAGTTATATCACATAGCATTAGCCTCATGGTAAGCATGCTATTCATGGCAACACTCACACGCATGCAAGGATGCTAAAGCATAAAAACTCACCGAGTACTCCAAGCCAAAACAGAAGCTCATTAGAAATCCATGCATGATCCTAATACACAGAATGCCTAATGCAACACATGCAAAATGCAACTATAGCAGGCTCGGCTATTCTAAACATGGCATATGGAATGCTACAGCTAACATGTATTCAATTTGGAATTGAAATACAAATGCAGTTAGTATGATGCGCCGAGCCTGATGCAAACAGATGAATGAATGCAAATGCTATCATACTGTATGCTAATTGAAACATGCCCTAATCTAACCATCATAAGCGGTAAATAAAAGGGAAGAAAGACGTGGGGTTGGAAGACATACATCACACTCACCACACTTATTACAATTATGCCCTCGCGCAGAGGGTCCGAATAAATATACAGTCCCGAATAAAAGAATATTACAGTCCAAATAATCCAAAATGTGTACAAATTCCTAATTAATTTACAAATTAACTAAGAAAATAATAAACTGGCATGCAAGCCAGGGACTGCCTTGATTCTGATGAATGATGTATGTTTAGGCTGCCTTGCGCGGAAATCCACTGGATGCCCCAATTAGCCTCTGTTTTGCAATTTTTTGGAAAGCGCGCCAAGCTCGGAAGACTGCTGATTCTTGATTTTGCTGCAACAGAGAGCAGGAAAGGGGCATAGCAATGTATTTTCACAAATGTATGCATGCCTCGATCCTCGTGCCACCAATCACGCATCTCGATGCATGATGGCCGAGGAGTCGATTGCACAATCAATATGGAATGAATGCACATGAAAACACAACAAAACCTAACTCCATCATGGATGATCCGGAGTGTCGGTGACTGGGAATTGAGACACGTTCCGTCACTCGGAGTACGAACGTACCTCGTTTCCCGTGCTCGGGCTAACTTATCCCGAACACAATGCAATATGCATGACATGCATGAAATGCAACTAAGATACAACCTAACATGCACAATGTTGAAATGGCATACACGATGCACGAGCAACATGGCATACACAATGCTCTAATACAACCTAGCATACACAATGCTATGGAATGAAATGGCATACGCAATGCATAATGGACTTACACTAACATAGTGGACCTCAGCCACACTCACACAAGAGGCCATTAGATGAAAATGAGACACTCGAAATGCGTGCACACGTGCACGCAAACCGAGGACCGACCTAAGGCACGGAATGCCACTCTAACAAGACATGGCAAAACATGGAAATGGCATACTAGCATGCAAATTTCAGAGGCAAAATGAGATGCAAAACAGCCCCGAAACATGGTAAAATGGTACCCGATGCATGGAACGAGTCCCGAAACATGAATTTGGCGCATGAAATGGCCTATAGCTATGCAATGCATGCATATTTGAACATGAAGTGTAAATACAGAAGCAAGGCAGCCCCAAAAAAGCATGTTTACAGTTATGCAAGGCCAAACAGCAAAACAATGGGGCTAAACTAGCATACAAAAAGGCCCCGAAAGCAAGATATTGAAGCAACTCACAGATGCTGGCCCCGAAAGAGAAGGGGCCTTCTACAATATTGAAGAGGGCCAAAAATATGATGTTTTACAGTTTATGACAAACCCCAAAAACAGATACAAGTATGCTCAAAATGCTATGCAAAATAAGGGCCAAAATGGAGATAAAGAAGCAACTGATATATGCTGGTCCCAAACAGGTAAGGGCCCTTCAACAATGTTGAAGAGGGCCCAAAATATGACTTTTTACAGTTATGACCAGAGCCCAAACAGTGTACAACTATGCTCAAAATGCTGCAAATATGGCCAAAAGAGAGGCTACAACACAAAGTATACAAATGATGCTCCAAAGCAATAGACCCTTAATGAAACATGAGAGAGGGTCAAAAAAGGCCATTTTCAGTTCGGACCAAGGTCCAAAAAGAAGCTCAATAGGCTAATAAATCATGCAAAAATGGGGCTAAAAATGGATACAAAGCAAGTGATATGGAGACCAAACAGTGATGAGCCCTTCTACAATGTTGAAGAAGGGCTCAAAATAAGCTATTTACAGTTTACAACATGCTTCAAAACAGATTACATATAGCCAAAAACAAATGCAAGAAATGGCATATAAGAGGGATAATGAAGCAAGTGCAAAATGGGGGCCTCAAACAGTGAGAGGCCCTTATGAAAGATGAAATAGAGCTCAAAAAAACACTACTTTCAGTTATGGTCCGGAGCTCAAAAGTAAAGCAAGAAGGGCTAAGAAAGCATGCAAAAATGAGCTAAAAGAGGGAAATGGAACTCACCCTTGTAGACCAATCTTTAGCAACTCCTTTGGACCAAGTGGTGCTCCTAGCTCTGGAAGACAGCTCCAAGTGGCTGGAATGGAGGTGGTGGTGTGGTGCTAGGTGGTGGTGAAGAAAGGGTAGGAACTTGGAAGGTTTGAGGCTTGGAAGTGTAGAGAGGGAGAGAGGCAATGCAAGAGGCTTAAAGGCAATTTTCCAACCCCAAAACCAGACTGAGTGCTGGTTATATAGGCAAAAGAGGAGGGAAAAAAAGGGGGGAAACAACTCAAGTTTCCCCCAAAATGGCCCCCCGGATACAAATCTGGGGGGAAAAGAATATATATTTGTGATGTCCAACTGCAAGGAGCTGGCCGGCCAGTATTGAGGTTGCAGGTGGCCGGCCGGCCTCCCCATGGCCGGCCGGCCAAGGGTCAAAAGGGCCAAGTCAATTAGTGGCCGGCCACCACAGATTGGTGGCCTCCCATGTGTCTCAACACAGCCCTGTGGTCAAAAATTGGCAACAGTGAACCAGGAGAGAGAACAACCCACTTTTCAAAGGGGTTCAAAAGGTCAAATGGAATTACTGGCCGGCCACCAATATTGGTGGCCTCCCAGATGTGTACATCACAAATATGGGGTTTAGGGTGAAGAAAAGGCCCAAGGGTGGTCAACATTGGCTTTGAGTGAGAGAAAACGGGCGACGGAGGGCGATGAAGGAATATAACTGGTTGCTGAACAATTACTGGCCCTCCCACCCTTCTACGACCTTCCTGGTGATGAAACAGAGGTCCCTGCCAAAAATGAACGAAAACCGATGCAAAATGAAGGTTCGGGGGCCGAAACGCGCAGTCCGAGGCCCCGAAAACCGACTGTTAGGCACCGGGAGTGGTGTTCGACCACGAAGTTGGTCTCTCGGACCACAGTGTCCCTCAAAAGGGAGTAAATAAGATGCATGCCAAAAACCGGGGCAAACGGAGGTGGTTAGGCGGTCCCGAACCGAGGCACTCGGCCTGACGGCTCCGAAAACCGGGAACCGGGCTCCGAAATGGGCAAAATGGCCTACGACCACGAAATGTAGCCCACGGCCACTGAGAGATGATCTACGAGACCTCTCCCTCCCTTTGGGAAGAGAAACAGAGAAAACCGAGCCTGGTTCGCAAACCGAGGCAAGGCACAGAAAAGCCCGGAAGTCCGGAGGCAAGGCTCACGGCCGAGACTCTGAGACTCTAACGAGCACATATGCAACATCACCAAGCGCTCAATCGGTGACGTCTGAGTCTTAAGGTCGGTCAAAAATGGGGTGTCTACAGTTGCCCCTCTTTGACAGAACTCAGAAGTCATAAGTGACGGGAGTGAATGTCAAAGCCCAGAGACGACCCATTTTTGACAAGGCCGAAGACTCAGACAAACAGGCGAGATAAACAAAGGTGTGCCCGTATATAACTCGATGATCAAAATGCAAAACAATATGCAAAACAATATGCACAAGGCCAGATATAACTCGATGATCATGCAAGTGCAGCAAGCTGTAATGAAGCAAATATTCGCAAACAGATGCAACAGTTTTAAGCAAGAATGCAAAGCAACAACTACATTTCATGCAGTTAGGAATGCAGAGAATTATTCAATTCTCGTCACGTCTCACACGGAGAAGATACGATACCAGCTTCAAATGAACCGTACATACAATATCGTGCCTGCAAAAGAGAGAAACTCAACAAGCACAACATACTAACAACATATGTTCAATGCGATATCGAAAGTTCGACAAGCGCGGTGTCGGTGGGTGAGTACATCGCAATGCGAGAAAGGAGTTGCGTGACAACGCAAGCTTAACACAGAGGCATGGTAATATCAAGAGACGTGCATAACAATGCAAGTATGTTCATGAGAATGCAAGTTAGATGTGCACAAACAATGCAGAACAAGTGCAAACAGGACCGTGTTTGTCACAAAACGGCGAGCAAGGAAATGCGCGTTTCGGCGAGGGTGACTCGATCGCGGCCTCCGGTTCACCTCCCGGAGGGTTCAACATGTTCAAAAAGGATACACCTTGATTTTGATGAGTAATGATGAGACACATGTCAGAAGTTGAAGCTGAAGTTCCGGCGGAGCGATTTCGCGACAGAAAGTGCACTTCTTTGTACTTTTTCAGGTCCGGGACTCCAATCTTCCCAAAATTTGCAGAGAGCTTGGGACCACCTAGGGATCACCACCGGCCAGTTTTTTTCCCATTGGAGGCCACCGGCCAGTTTTCAAAAAGAGATGGCCGGCCAGCCTGAAAAGGTGGCCGGCCGGCCACTTGCCAAATCCGTGGGCATTTTGTCTTTTCACCTCTTTTCTTTAAATTCACTCACCCAAACACTTTGAGCTCATAACTCAGCTCCGAAATCTCTCCTCTAGCCTCCCAAACCATTTTCCTCCTCAGATCTGAGCTCTATACGCGTTTTCCAACGCCCCACGCAAGTTGTTTTCGCGAAAACTTTCAGTTTCAAGCACTTTGAACCGATTAAATTTTGATTTCGATGCTTCTTTTCTCATTTTCGCCACTTGAGGTGAGTTTATCTCAACATTTGGAAGATTTTCTCGGGAGTTGACTTTTGTTGACTTTTTCATTTCCCGAGTTGACTTTTGTTGACTTTTTCCAATTTTTGCTCATTTTTGGCTCATTTTGCATTTTCTGAAATGGCCGGTCATTTTCCTCACGGTGGAGGTCCTGCGGATGCCGGAGGTGATCCCGATATTATGGCTCTGCCTCCGAGGGTTCGACCCTTCATACCCGAGAGGTATGCCCCCCAGCACACATTCTTCCGCGAGCTGTTTTCCATCACTTCACTGACTTTGATGAGCGAGCGCCCGGATCTCCTTCTGCGGGAGCCAGAGTATCACCTCTCTCATGAGGCACGAGAGGTATTTACTTCGTTTTTACTTTTCTGCAACGTATCTGCATTTTTCGTGCATTCTGTTTACATTCTGAACACACGGTTCAATCACTGAGTTTCTGAACACTTAGCCCATAAATTGATTGTGAACACACGGCACACACTGATTGAGAGTTGAACACGCAGCCCAAACACTGATTTTCTGAACACACAGCTCTTGAAGAAGGTGAACACACGGCACACACTGATTGAGAGTTGAACACGCAGCCCAAACACTGATTTTCTGAACACACAGTTCGAATTGAAGGTGAACACACGGCACACACTGATTGAGAGTTGAACACGCAGCCCAAACACTGATTTTCTGAACACACAGTTCGAATTGAAGGTGAACACACGGCACACACTGATTGAGAGTTGAACACGCAGCCCAAACACTGATTTTCTGAACACACAGTTCTTGAAGGTGAACACACGGCACACACTGATTGAGAGTTGAACACGCAGCCCAAACACTGATTTTCTGAACACACAGTTCGAATTGAAGGTGAACACACGGCACACACTGATTGAGAGTTGAACACGCAGCCCAAACACTGATTTTCTGAACACACAGTTCGAATTGAAGGTGAACACACGGCACACACTGATTGAGAGTTGAACACGCAGCCCAAACACTGATTTTCTGAACACACAGTTCGAATTGAAGGTGAACACACGGCACACATTGAGAGTTGAACACGCAGCCCAAACACTGATTTTCTGAACACACAGTCAATTGAAGGTGAACACACGGCACACACTGATTGAGAGTTGAACACGCAGCCCAAACACTGATTTTCTGAACACACAGTCGAATTGAAGGTGAACACACGGCACACACTGATTGAGAGTTGAACACGCAGCCCAAACACTGATTTTCTGAACACACAGCGAATTGAAGGTGAACACACGGCACACACTGATTGAGAGTTGAACACGCAGCCCAAATACTGATTTTCTAGCAACAACTTACACTTTGAAATCTGAATACGTAGCTCATTCACTTTACTTTGCACACAGCTCATTCATTTCATTTGCACACGTCATTCATTTTATTCGCACATAGCTCGTTCATTTTATTTGCACACAGCTCATTCATTTTATTTGCACACAGCTCGTTCACTTTATTTGCACACAGCTCGTCCATTTTATTTGCACACAGCTCGTTTCATTTTATTTGCACACAGCTCGTCCATTTTATTTTGCACACAGCTCGTTCATTTTATTTGCACACAGCGTCGTCCCATTTTATGCTGAAGTATGTATTCATTTTGAATGCAGGTGACTTCTCGCACAGTGCGGGGATACGGCTCGACCGTGGCTAGAGATTGGTACGCCGAGCTTCCAGAGGCTGTCCGGGATTTGCTTGATTTGGCAGGGTTTGGGTCCTTCTGTATCGGGCTCTCTCGCTGCCCGCTAGGAGGACGTTGATGGCAGCTTTGGTGGAGAGATGGGTGGGACACCACCAACTCCTCCATTTTTCCGCCACCGGGATTTGATTATGACCCCGGTTGACTTTGTTGTGATGACTGGCCTTGACGTAGGAGGTTGGCCCATCCCTTACGACGAGGACATGGGCCAGTGGGAGTCCGCTTGGGTATATTTACTGGGGGCCCGCCCACCTGTTGTAGGTCTTCAGGCAGAGTCCGATATACTGGTTCTCCTCCCATTTTTGGAGGGTGGA
>JAPPVO010007001.1:0-30203 GCA_030407325.1 Camellia japonica
AGAGGGTTGCTTCAAATGGAGATAGCATTATTTGAGCCTACTTTGATTCTACGGGTCACATCATCTTCAACCTCACTTCATTCTTATTAATAATCGAACCTACATAACGAAATTGTTCACTCTTTGCTATCTCCTGCTTTTGAACCTCAACTTGTCAGTTATTTCTATTTCTACTGTTATTGAAGTGATATTCCATGTGTACAATTTTAGTATTATTTTAAAATATTTTTTAACGACTCAAGTGCTTCTATATTCTATCTAAATTTCTAATTTAGTGTTAATTCTTCTTTTAATTTCATCCACTATGATAATAAAATCTGTAAATAGCATAAATCATAAAACATCATCTAAAATATGTCTAATCAATTCATCTATAATTAAGGCAAATAGGTACGGACTTGAGGCTAACTCTTGGTGTAATCTTTGAGTAATCAGAAATTCATTTGTTTCTCTTGCAAGTGAATTAACTGTAGTCACAATTCCATTATCCATGCCCTTCATCGCATTAATATAACCTCTTTTGTCAATATTTTTTTCTCTAACACCCATCATATTATATCTCTAAGCACCCCATCTTAAGTTTATTTTTTTCTAAATCTATAAAAACTATATAAGCATATTCTTCTTCTTTTTCCTCCGTATTTTTCTATTAATCTCCTTAGATGAAAATTTCAGCTAAATATTTCACTGATTTAATATGAAACCAAGAATAATTAACAGAGAAAATAGAGATCAATTGATAATATAGCGACCCCGGTCTTTTTCCCATTTGATTATTGTATCCAGACTTACGTTCTGTGGATTCCGCTGTTATATTTGTTGTTGTGTCCTTTAATTCCTTATTCTTGGGTTATAGGATGTGTTTAGCAGGTTGGTTGCAGATTGGTTGGGTTTAGAAACCAAGTCTGCATGTTCAGTTTTTGGCTTGGTCGCTCGAGCGAGCTTCTCTTCGCTCGAGCGAGGTCTTTGTTTTTGTTTCTTCGCTCGAGCCAGGGTTCCTTCGCTCGAGCGAGCTTTGCGTCCAGTACTTAGACCTGAGAGATGTGTTTCTTGGCTCGAGCGAGAATTTCTTGCGCTCGAGCGAGCGAGGTTGTGTTTTCGAGTTCGTCGCTCGAGCGAGCATTTGGTCGCTCGAGCGAGCTTCTGGGTTGCAGACCTGAAGCATCGAGTTTTTGGCTCGAGCGAGCTTTCTTCGCTCGAGCGTGGATTTTTGTGTCTGGTCGCTCGAGCGACCATGTCTTCGCTCGAGCGAGCCTGTCCAGTTTAAATACGCAGAAACGGTTTTAAATCATTTTTTTTACAACTTTTTGATCCAGAAACCCTAGTTACGAATTTTCTCTCTCCCAACTCACCTTCTCTCCTAGGTTTGATCTAGTTAGGGTGTGTTTTTACCCTAGTTGCTTTACAAATAAGATAGAGGAGAGTGAGGGCTTTCATTTAATCTGAACGGTTATTGATTTAGAGCACTTTGGAGTTTGGGCTATCATCTCCAACTTCTTCTTTTTGGGTTCTTGCTTCGAGGTAGGGATTTCCTACTCCATTTATACGCTTTAATCCTAAGTGTTGGTATTTTGGTATGTGGGGGTAGTTTAGTAATTTTGGGAGAAACCTTAGGGTTTTGGCTTAGATTAATCTGTATAATTAATTTAAGGGAAAAATGTGGAATTGGGTTTAATTCATGAAGTTGGGGAAATTATGAGATTAATGATATAGTTGGGTAGTTTAAATACTTACCTATGAGACTATTGAATTTACATTCATTGTTGTATTTATTTCTTGTTTAGAAATAACTATTTTGGGCTATCGGTGGAGGATAGCCATTGATTGTTGTAGACCTTGCATGTGGCTTAGGTATAACTGGAATTATGTCACTTATGTTGACTGTTGAATTAATACAGAACATTACTTGTATTGATTATGTGTTGTATATGGCAATTGTGTGTTTCATTGCATATGCATTTTGTTTGGAGGAGATAGGGGATGAACTCCACGGTTTAGGGGAAGATAGGGGATGGACCTCTAAACCGGATTTGTTGGGAGGAGATAGGGGATGGACTCCAGTAGCATCACTCATATGTGTGCTTATTGATTATAGCAATATTGCTATTTGTTGTTGATATGATATATCATTATAATGTGTATCAGTTGGAAGTATGGAAGTGTTGTGGTTTGAGCTTTAGTCTCATTTATTTTGTGACATTTGGATCACTATTATAGTTGGCCAGGTTCTGAGCCATAATGATATAATTGGAAAGTTGAATAAATATTGGAAAGTGAAAGGTGTCATAGACAATATGTCATAGACAATGTAGACATTCGTGTCATGAAATTGGAAATTGATTATCTTGTGTTAACCATGTATCGAATGCTAATGCTTTAGTTAATTCTTATGCTTGGTTTAGTATTTCTCTACTGGGCTGTGGCTCACCCTATATGGGAACTTCATTTTCAGGTTCAGGTGGTTCACTACCTCCAAAGACTTAGCTTGTGAGGATTTGGACTGGAAGACTTGTCTTATTTGTTTTAGTTGTTTTACTTGAATTTTGTAAACATTCAAGCCCAGGGCTTTATTTGTTTGAGTTAGAACTCATGAAATTGTGTCCAAGTGTTGGCTTGGCAAGATGTAAGCCCGTAGGGCATTTATTTTGATGTTTTATTTCGTAATACTCTGATGATTCAAATGATATAATGTTTTTCTTTTAATAATGCATGTCTTGTTTTATATTTAATGGGTTAAATTTTGAGGGCGTTACAGATAAATTTTAAAATTACCAAAAGACCATATGGCAAAATAGTTGGGGTTAAAAGTGTCTATAAGCCAATGTTCACTATCTTATAAAACAGCAACTTTTCTTTGGTAAATTATATGAAAACAAGCTACAACTTAACCGTATGAGAAACAGGATAAGGAATGTAGAATCAATGCAATTCTACACCATCGAGCCAATTAGGCGCAGGTAATATCTTAACCCGAAACAACTTAAACTCTTCTTCAGCAACAACATTCCCAATAATGACTAATTGTGTCAACTTCGAGTCTTTAAAAATTGCAAACGCTTCCCAGTAATTTGTCACATTGACACCACTAATTCCAAATTCACCAAAAATCCAATCACTTCCTACTGTATGGGAGAGGGGAGAAGAGCACAAGTACCTTCTTGTGTCGACAGCGTGTGCACCGATTTCGTTGTATGAGATATCCAACACTTTCAATGACTTTAGCAGTGTTAAAGGCTCCAGGGCAGAAAAACTACCCATTTTGTTGTTACTAAGGTTCAAGCAAGAAAGAAGCTGCATAGCCTGCAATCCTGTCATAAAGACCGATAAAAAGCACTCAGTTACTTTCATTTAAATAATCATTAGAAATGCCTTTTAAGCATCAAAATGCACCATGAAACTATCAAGACTTTGACTGGCACCATTTTACAAAATAAAGATGGCCATGCAATAAACTAATGTTGTACAAATGTGTTTATGTATAATATTGTATATATGAAGACATAATACACATATAGATGAACAGACAAACAGATAGATAGATAGATAGATAGATAGATAGATAGATAGATAGATAGATAGATATAGAAATACAATGAATTGAAAATCGAAACCACAAAAACAGATTAAGTGACAATGAAAATTTTATAGAATTAATTGTAGTTTACCTTCAATTGAGCTAAGTTGGTTATGGCTGAGGTCTAACATTTGGACCCACAATAATTTCTCAATAGACCCAATATGTGACAATGAAAGATTACCAAGTCGTGAACAGATATAATTATTGGTGCCTGATGATGCTGAGTCCCTGTAATGAGAACAATGCCTCAGCAAAGATTCCGGACCGGATGTCAGCTGCAGAAGCACAAAAAATATGAGAATCTGTGTTATAGAAAATCAGTAATCTATATCAAAGGTTCAAGGCAAATCTTTAACACTAACTCTTACTAATATTATTGACTAGAGATCTCTCTGGGTGTGTGTTGAAAAGAACTATCAGAGACTCTTACACAAGACATTCATAATTCCAATGAACATAACTATATAGTTGGTTAGACTAATCTCAATAAAAATAATAATAAACCCACTATATGAACAGATCAGCCACTAAATAGTTGAACTAAGTTTGGTTTTACTTTGAATTCTAGATGAACTTATTGAAGATGCATGCCCATCTGTTTACTTAAATGAGCATGTAAAACAGCATGTTTATAAGACTACAATACAAGTACAACTATTTGGACTTTGGATGGCTAAAGGGTGATGTGACGCCCTCAAAAATAAACCCATAATAGATAATATAACATGCATTATTATATTAAAACAATAATATAAATCCATCCATCAGAGTAATATGAAATAAACATCAGAATAAATGCCCTACGGCTTACATCTTGCCAAGCCAACACTTGGACACAATTCACTGAGTTCTAACTCAAAAACAGATAAAGCCCTAGGCTTGAAAGATTACATTGTTCAAATAAAACAAATAGAAATAAGACAAGTCTTCAAATTCAATTCCTCACAAGCTAAGTCCTTGGAGGGAGTGAACCACCTGAACCTGAAAATAAAGTTCCCATATAGGGTGAGCCACAGCCCAGCAGAGAAATACTAAACCAAGCATAAGAATTAACTAAAGTATTAGCATCTGATACATGGTTAACACACTATAATCAAGTTACAATATTCATGACACAAATGTCTACACTGCCTATGACACATTGTCTATGGCACATTTTACTTTCCACTTATGGCTCAGAACCTGGCCAAATAACTCAACAGGGTTTCATCTTTTATTACCATTACTTCCAATTCAACAGGAATAACAATTCAAGTTAGACCTAATCATAACAAATACACATGTTGGTATTGTATCAATCATAATCAATTCACTTCCATACTTCCCAACTGATACACATTTTAGTGATGTATCATATCAACAATAAATAGACATATGTCTATTAATCAATAAGCACACATAAGAGTGATGCTACTGGAGTCCATCCCCTATCTTCTCCCAATAAATCCGGTTTAGAGGTCCATCCCCTATCTTCCCCTAAACCGTGGAGTTCATCCTCTATCTCCTCCAAAACCAAATGCATATGCAATGAAACACACAATTGCCATATACAACACATAATTAATACACAAATGTTCTGTATTAACTCAACGGTCAAACAATTGACCCAATTTCAGTTATACCTAAGCCGCATGCAAGGTCTACAACAATCAATGGCTATCCTCCACCGATAGCCCAAAACAGTTATTTCTAAACAAGAAATAAATATATCAATGAATGTAAATTTAACATTCCCAATTCCATGAATTTAAACCAAATTCCACATTATTCCTTTAAATTAATTATACAAATTAATCTAAACCAAAACCCTAAGGTTTTCTCCCAAAATTACCAAACTACCCCCACATACCAAAATACTAACACTTAAGATTAAAGCGTATAAATGGAGTAGGAAATCCCTACCTCAAAGAAAGAACCAGAAAAGATGATGATGAAGAAGATGCTCGAAACTCCAAAGTGCTCCAAACTGACAACTGCTCAGATTAAAAGGAAGCCCTCACTCTCCTCTATCTTATTTGTAAAAGAACTAAGGCAAAAACCCACCCTAACTAGATCAAATCAAGGAGAGAAGATGAGTTGGGAGAGAGAAAACTCGTAACCTAGGGTTTTATAAACTGAAAGGGGCTGAAAAACTGTTTTAAAACCCGAAATCACGATTTTATACCCAGCAGTTCCGCTCGAGCGGACAAAACCCCGCTCGAGCGTACACTCACAGACTCCCGCTCGAGCGGACAATCCCACGCTCGAGCGGCGGATGCACACTCCCAGCATCTCGACAAACCAGGTCCCCGCTCGAGCGTCCCAGTCCCCGCTCGAGCGTCACTCACACTCCCGCTCGAGCGGTCCAACTCCCGCTCGAGCGTCCAACCCTGCACAAGAAAATACTGGATGGGTGTTTTTCCCGCTCGAGCGCCAAAACCCCCGCTCGAGCGGACAAGCCAAAATCTGGGCAACTAGTTTTGGTTCCTAAGCTCAACCAACCTGTTCCAAACCCGCCCAAAACATCCTATAACTCCAAATAAGAAAATATAAGACGACAACAACCATTACACAAAGATAGACTCTACGGAACCTAAGTCCGGATACAATAATCAAAAGGGAAAAGACCGGGGTCGCTATAGGTGATTTGACCTAGTTCTTAAGCAAAATGAGTGAAAGCTTAAGCAAGAGCTTAGCCAATTTCTTTCAGTTTTAAGTGTGAAAAACTCTTCACTATGTTGAGCAAAGCCCTCAATCAAACCTAATAACATTTAGATTATTTAATACGAGGGCATTCAGTAGCTATCATCAGATTTCTAATTTGATGCAAGCATGATGAGTGGTGACAGCCTCACATGTCCAGAGTTAGATGAAAGGCTTATCAATTTGTCATGTGTAACATAGACCAATTTACATAGCAGTATGTAGGAATGATATGATCCAAGTTGAAGGTGACTTTAGCCTAAGAGGGTGTGTGGGTTGAGGCTGTGACAACATGCCTTTGTATAGGGACAATTGAAGAAGACTGTTTCCATGGGACTTTGCCACCTGGCTTGTTAAGTAGAAAACATATATTTTCATTTTAAGTGTTGTTTTACTAATATATTTTAAGCCTATCTATGACTTTATATAATGAGCTTTGACGCATAATTTCATATAAGATATCTGTGCTGGCCAATCAAGTAATCAATACGTCAGTAGGATATTAAAACCACCAGGAAATAATATCTGATGGTATTCACAAAATGAGCAGAGACAAACTGGAGTAGCTTGTCTGTTTTGGCCAAACTGAGCTCAAACAATAACAGCACAAATTCAACCGAACTAGAACCAGGCACAAGCACTGCTCCTTACCTGCTAAGTTAAGCACAAACACGCAATACATTGTTTGCTGCTCAACTCAGATCAGCTTGTTCTTACTCCTAAATGCAATGGTTCAAAGCTCTAGCTCTCCTCAAGGAGAACATGAAATATTAAAGAGATACATTGTTTGCTGCAAATGGTGAAGATGGATTGATTTTCAAATGGGGGATAATAACTTTATAATCTAATAAATATTAATATATATATATATATAAAAGCATGGTGCGTGGGTGAAACCACGACACCGAATAAATAAAATATTATATATAATAATATAAATAATATTGCATATAATAAAAAAATAAAAGAAAGTGGATAATGGATCTCAAATAATTTGGCAAAAACGGGGTGTAAGGTTGGAATTAAAATTTACATTCGATTTTTCATTGAGAATTTTGTGAGATAGCACATTCTTATTTTCATTATCGGGTAATCAGAAGAAAGTGCCCAAGTCTTAGGGCCGATCAAAATGGAGTGTTTACAAAGGTCTAGCTTGTCTCTTGTTTGAGATAAAGACTGGATTGTCCAATTCGGCCCATTGGCCCATTTTGGGTCCCGTTTTGATAATTTGAACAGTTCAATGTGTAAAACTCATCGAGTACTATATCCTTGTAAAAAATCACGTTGATCGGATATCGATAGCTATTTGATTGGATCAGATTTGTATAAAAAAATGTATGGTGAAAAAATAACGGTTGATGGAAATGTGATCCAATCAAATAGCTATTGATATTCGATCAACGTGATTTTTTACAAGGATATAGTACTTGACAAATTCTACACATTGAACTATTTATATTATCAAAACGGGGCCCAAAAATAAACCCATAGACTGAACTAGACGATCCAATCTTGATCTCAAACACGTCACAAGCTGGATCTTTTATAAACCGTATAGGAAGACTTGATGGTTTTGAAAAGTCTCAACTCATGAGCACCTAGTTATAGTTATAATTATTATTAGGGAGATTTATTAGAATTTTTTTTAAGTGTTTGTATTTTAATTAGTCCATAAGATATTCTTGTATTTTAATAAGTCTTATTATTTGAACATTTGATATATCAAATCCTAATTCTTATATTTAAAGTATTTTATGGACATTTCTATCCTTACAAATATTTTTTGAAAAGTTAGCAATTTGGTGATATGAACATTCATATTTTACGATGTGAATGTTCACATTGACAGTGTGAACATTCACATTGACATGTTAATATTTACATTGACGGTGTGAACATTCACATCACGAAATATTCACACTGTAAATGTGAATATTATGAGGGGTATTTTGGTAACTATATCACTCATAGGACTTATTGGAATATAAAAAAATAATATAAACTAAATAGAACATAAGTAGGTGAAAAAATATTTATGAAAAAGTATCCCTTATTATTATTATAACAATATAATGTATATAATCAAAAATTATTAAAATATGTAAATAAGAATACATTTATGTCCAAGTAAAGTCATCAGTGTGGAGGGCCATTCCGTCTTGTTGGGGTAGAAACTCTTGTCTCTAGTCTTTGGTGTGTCAGGTTCATATTGGGGAAAGAGTAATGATAGAATTATCAAATAATTTATCAAAAAAAAAAATTCAAATATTCACATAAGGTGTGAGATAGTGATACCAAAAAAATACATTTATATCAGTTACATATTGTACAAGTTTGTACAAGTGTTTTTTGCAAGTAAATTTAATGGTGTTAGTGTTATAAATTAATCTAAAGTCATGTGAGTAGTATTTGATTATTTTTAAAAGAGACAGTTAGAGTGAGTCAAATGAGAATGAGGTAAAATATTATATATAAAGAGCCTCTATTTTAGTGGAACTTAGGGGGTCCTAACCTGCTAAGTTGGTGAGATTGCTACCATATGAATATAATATTTTGTATATTTTGTAGAATTGTTATGAGTTTTTATAGTGTTAATACAAATTATTATAATTATGTTATGAAGGAATGCACCATAAAAGAAGTTTTAGTTACAAATTATTATGGTTATATAACAAACTAATATGAAAAAGTTATTTAACTATAGTGATTTTGTTACCAATCATTGTAGTGTAGTTTTGAAAAGACATATTGTATGCAATTTTAAGAGTGTACCATAGTTATGCTTTTTTTATTTCCTATAAAAAAACCACAACGCATTTTCACCTTTCATTTATTAGTAGAATCAAAATTTTGTGTACATATCTATAATTCATTACCATTCATTTACTAGATGAATTGTGTGATATTATTTCTCATTTGCATTTTTCTTTTGGTAAATTACTGAAATTTAAGTTCATGAAATACATTTTTGTAATTATTTTTAGCTTTCTTTTAATAGTGATTTGTTCATTTTAGTCGTCTAAATTAGACTTAATCCAACTTTTTAGACTTATTTAATACTTTATTTTTGACTCCTCTAATAGTATAATCCTGACTCCATCCCTAATTTTAATGGTTCATCCTGGGCATCGAAAAACTCAAAAATGGCTTAACTTTTTTTTTTTTTTTTTTGGATGAAAAAATGGCTTAACTTGTGCACTGCAATTTTAAACATCAACTTCATGAACTGTATAAAATGACTTGATGGCTTCAAAAAGTTTAAGTCATGAACACCAAGTTAATTAATGGGTTAGGTTTGTGTCCTGTGGATGTTTTACTAATATAAATCGATCATTTTGTTAGATTTTATGTGTATATTATTAATAAAAAAAAATAGATTGATTCAATAATTATAATTATATAATTTTTTTATATTTGTCTGAAAAATGAACAATAAAATAATTAAATCAATTTGTTTTTAAGACAAAACAATAAAATTATATTGTTATAATTATCAAATTAATTTGAAATTTTTTTTTTTTTTTTTTTTTTTGTGAATGATCTACGTATAAAATCTGACAAATAAACTATTTAAATCATCAAAATGGATTCCATTTGAAATTTCATATAACTCAACAACACCCTCCAGTCCACACAGTAGAATGTCTCTTCCTTCATTATAATGTAATGCATATAAATTTTAAAATTAATAAAATATTTAAATAATAAATACATTTATATGGCCGGCCATTTTGTCTTCTTTACACTGTGTTTGGTTGGGAGATTTGAAAAGGGATTTGGAAAGGGAAAGGAAAAAGATATGTGAAACTAGGTGAAATGTAAGTATATTTTATTCACATTTCACGTACATTTTCTATTTACCTTTTCAAATCCCTCCTCAAATCCCCCAACCAAACACAACATTAAAGTCTTCTCTAAATTATTGTAAAAAAAAAAAAAAAAACTCTTCTCTAAAGCTTTTATAGCAATCTCGAGTTTTCCCCTTTATGTACAGTATTCTGGACTTAGGTTCCGCGGTTGAGTATTGTTGCATTTGTTTCATTTTCGTCTTTTAATTCCTTATATTTGAATTTTAGGATGTGTTGGGCAGGTTTGTATCAGGTTGGGAGTGTTTTGAAACAAATGGTTGATGCCTAGATTTTGGTGTCTTCGCTCGAGCGAGCTCTGTGTTTTAGATCCTTCGCTCGAGCGAGAGTTGGGTGTTGTGTCTGGTGGCTCAAGTGAGAAGTTTTGTGCTCGAGCTTGCGTTTGCGTCTCTTTTTGACCTGAAGGTTGCATTTCTTGGCTCGAGCGAGCTTTCCTTCGCTCGAGCGAGCGAGCTGTATGTTTTGGGTTTCTTCGGTCGAGCGTGCTTCTGGGTTACAGACTTGAAGCTTTGAATTGTTTGCTCGAGCGAGGCTTTCTACGCTCGAGCGAGGTTTCTTTGTATCTGGTTGCTCGAGCGACCAATCCTTCGCTCGAGCGAGCCTCGAATATATCAGTTGGCAGCAGCGGGTTTTTTACACACTTCTTCATCTCCTTTTTCTCTCAAACCCTAGAACGGCTGCCTTTCTCTCTAAACCACCACTTCTCTCTACAAATCCATCTAGTTCTAGTGTATTCCTACCCTAGTCCCTTTGTTAATAGTGTGGAGCTTGGTGTGGGCTACATTTCAATCCAAAAATTTGTGGATTTGGAGCATCTTGGGTTTTCTTCATCTTCTCCATTTGGTCCCTTCTTTTGAGGTAGGGATATCCTACTCCTTCTTATGGGTTTTAACATAAATTTTTAGTCATTTTGATTAATTGGTGTTGTTGGGTAATTTTGGGAAAAGTTAGGATTTGATGTGTAATTTATAAAAGAGGGGTTTTGTGTTGTGAAGCTCCATGTGCATGTAAGGCTTTGGGAATATGAGTTTGTGAGTCAAATTGGTGGAATTTGGCCGTAGGATCAATATTTGAGAAAAGAGGGAAAATGCCCTAATTGTGTTGAATAATTAATTTGAATAATTAATTTGGAGAAATGTGAAATTGAATTGAAATTCATGAAATTGGAAAATTGTGGGAGTAAATGGTGTAGTTGGATAATTTAATCACTCGCCTATGAAAGTGTTGATATTTAATCTGTTGATAAATTTATTATCTGTTTAGAGATAACTGCTTTGGGCTATCAGTGAAGGATAATCTTGATTGTTGTAGACATTGTATGATGATTAGGGAAAAACTGAAACTAATCACATTGAATATGTCATTGAATATTACGGTTGGAATAATACAGCAAATGTGTGTATTGATTGATCAATGTATATGATAAGTGTTTAAATACATTGAATATTTATATTGTTTGGGAGGAGATAGGGGATGTACTCCATGGTTTGAGAGGAGATAGGGGATGGACTCCACTGATACAGCAAATCTGTGTATCACTTGAAATATGGAAGTATTGAAGTATGGTAGTGTTTTAATATGAGTTATATTCTCATGTGAATTGTGAAGTATGGAAGTGTTTTAATATGTGTTATAGTCTTATTGAATTGTTTGGCTAGGTTCTGAGCCATAACTATGAATCGAAACTGTATAAGTGAAGGAAACTGAAATGAAAAATGGATGTACTTGATGTTGAATTGAAAAGTGTTGTAAGTTGGTTTATAAGTGTTAGCCATTTATCATATGCTAATGTTTTAGTTATTGCTCATATCTGGTTTAGTATATCTCTACTGGGCTTTGACTCACCCTATATGGGACATCATTTTCAAGTTTAGGTGATATGCCACCTCCAAGGACGTAGCTTGGAAAGCTTAGAGGCGGAAAAACTTTTGTTGATTATATTTTGTGTATTACATGTAGATTCAAGCCAAGGGCTTATTTGTATAAAGAGTTAGAACTCTTCTTTTGCTGAACCCAAGTGCTGACTTAGAAAGTTGTAAGCCCGTAAGGCATTTACTTTTGTTATCAACATGTAATACTTTTGTACTAAATACTCTGATGAATGGAAATATACTTTATTCTCTTATGTCTATGCAAGTCAAGAATATGGGTTTATTTTGAGGGCGTTACAGCTTTCGAGTGGTTCGTAATTTACATGTTAGTATTAATTTTAATCATTTATAATTAATCACAAGCAGTTAGACCCGTGCATGCCACGGGTTATTTATTTTATTATTTTATTATTTTTTTTATCAAAATAATGTTTTGTAAAATTTAATTAAATTATGTACGTGTCTTATATAAATTATTTTTAATAATAGGGTAAATTACATTGACTTCTATTGAGATTTGACAAAATTGCAAAAACATTCCTTGAGGTTTTTGAAATGACTTAAACATTTTTTAAGGTTCAGTTTTCAATTGCACTGACCTCTCCTAAGGTTTAATGAAATTGCAAAAATCTTTCCTAAAGTTTCTAAAGTGACATAAACCTTCTTTGAGGTTTATTTTTTTATATTATAGATTATTTTTTCTATTACTTTATCGTAAAAAAACAAAAAATGCTGATATCATTAAATAATTTAATTATATTTTTTAATTTATCCTTAAAATTGTGTCTGATTACAAATAAATAAAATTTATATTTTTCATAATTTTTTTCTTTATTTATTATTCCTGCAATTAATGTTGATTGTGTGTGCCTCCTTTATATATATATATATATATATTAAAGACTCCTTAACATAAAATAATAAAAAAAAAGCCGTTGACATCATTAAATAATTTAATTACATTTCTAATTTTACCCTTTAAAATTGTGTTCAATTACATAAACAAAATACTTTTCATATTTTCTCCTTGTTATGCTTGCAGTTACTGTTGATAATATATGTCTCCTTTATCCACAATTCCAATAGGAATTATATATACATATATATTTTTTTCCTTTGTAATCGGCCACAATTTTAAAAGGTAAACTAAAAATATAAATTAAATTATTTAATAATGTCAGCATTTGCTGTTATTTTTTACGACAAAGTAATAGAAAAAAGAATTTATAATAAAAAAACTAATTATAAAGCACAAATAAATAATTAAATAAATAAAACAAAAATGGAGAAATCTAGGACATCTTCGAGTGGAGTCCAGATCCTCTCCAGCGCTCCACTCCAGCTCTTCCTCCGGTCATTGGAAGAGCACCTTGTATCACTAATTGCATCATTATTTGGTAAGGACAATTGGTTATTGACCCTTTCTGTAGCTAGCTTGTTGGATTATATAATTTTACAAGGAATTGCAGCTTGAATAGCATTTTTTAAAGCCTAAAACTAAAGATGGGTTTGCCAAATTTGTCTCAAATAAATGGTTTGGTTCTATTGTTTTCAGCAGGATTTTATTTGGTAGATTTATTTCAAAATATTCATCGCTTGAAGCTATTATTGTACTATTTATAAAATATCATTGAAAATTATTTGCGACGGTAACAAGATGGTCGCTAATACATTGTTGGTATTTTTTATTTTTTTTTTACTTTTTTGCGACGGCAAAACATCAGTCGCCATAAGTAAGTTAGGCGGTCGCAAATAGTTTGCGACTACTGTTTTGCAATTGCAAAAAGTATTTGCCACCCTCACATTCACGACCCCCATTTGCCGTTCCATGGGCCGTCGCAAAAGGTCTTTTGTGACTATATTTCTGTTATTTGTGATGGCATGCAGCGGTTACAAAAAATGCTTTTTATAGTAGTGGTAGAAAAACTTATAATACAATTTCTAGTTATTCAAAGAACCATATAGCATCATCACAACCAAATCATGTTTAATTCAACTCATTATATTACTTTAAAAGAGAAAGCAAGAATCCACAGTTTCTCCAAATTTGATAAATTCAACACTGGGGGTAAATACGCCATGAAGTTTCTAAAGAGAGTCCAAATACATACGTATACATAGGTTTACATCCAAAAATATCCCTACATTTTCTAGCTATCAATACGGCAGGAATGGACACCCAAAATCATTCATTTTTCCACTTTTACTGACTACAATATGGCAAGACCAGTTGATGCCAAAAAATATTTCCCTATATTCATCCGATGATAAGCTCTAGACATGGCAATTGGGCACCTAGACTTCCCTGCATGGGTACCAACCATACACAACACTTTCCCAAAACCGACTCTCTACCCAGACTCACATGCATTTACCTCCGCCTTGATAATCTTTCCAAAGTTTCAAGTTATACATTCATTAACATAAAAGTTGTCTTTCACCATCCAAACAATTATGGTAAATATGAAGTGACAATATCCAACATCTCAACAACATTCCAAGTTCACAATTTTCCTTTCAAATACCACTTTAATATTAAAAACCAATCTTATTAGATGAATTGTTTAATTATTTGATTCAATTGATAATGAGATAATTGAATGAATTGAAAAGGATGTCATGTTGCTATCGAAACATGTTTATTTATTTAAGTTAACTTGTTGTGGTTAATTAAATAAATTGGATTTAAGAGATTATATAATAAAATCATATGGTTTTGACATGGCATGATTTCACGTATATGTATGAGTATTTTGGTACCCGCATTATCTTCTAATGTTTTAATATGAGATTGTTTGGTGAGCTAGTGGTTGCTCACCCCCTGCCTGTACATGTGTACAAGGAATGCTTTTCGGATTTGAAGATCAGACAATGGGTTTTACCATTTCATAAGTGTAATGTAGTGATGGATTGTACTACTTCATTTGTTGTTTGGATGAGTGCTATTTTTTTTGTAAAGAGTAGTATCATCTATTTTATTGTAAACGTCAAGGAATTTCCTTTATTTGTATGTAAATGTCATTATTATATAACAAGAGGGAATATGTATATTTAATTATTCAACATTTCATCAAATGTATTTGTAAATGGACTTAATTAATGAATATTGATAAGGTTATCCGAGTAATAAAATACGGGGCGTCATAACATGGTATCAAAATGAACCGGGTTTGAATACCTTGGCTCGTGGGAAGTGGTTTTGACCACAGTTGGGTTTACCTCGAGATTGTGAGCGACGTTTGCATTCTATGTGATAACATGCTTATGTGCTAAGATGTTATATGTTTATGTGGGCATGGGGTTGAGTCTCGAGGATGTTGTGTCGGGTCTAGAAATTTTCTTAGAAATCTCATTGGAAATGCGCCTGATCAACGTGATTTCTAATTAGAGGTCTAAAAGGATTTCTAGAACGACTAACCATCTTCGTAGTGGCAGCTCGTTATTTGTTATGTGGTTATGTGATTTTATGCTACTTGATGTGCATATGTTGAGTTTCGTGTTGAAACATGAGAATGTACCTTGGTGGGAGGTGTTGATGCTAAATGTTATGAATGGTATATGTATGGCGTTGCGTGATTGTGAAATTGATCTATTTACTTGAGTATGTGTGGAGTTGTTCTTGAAACCTTGGGTTGTATACCCTTGTGTGTTTTTGGGAAAAGGCATGGCCTCGACATGATAAAGATTGTGAATGGTGGTAAGGGGTGTATTTTCTAAGAGAGATTGACTGTTTGGAGATTTTGTTGTAAAATTTATAAGGTGCAAACTAAGTAAGGTTTAAAGATGAGATTTGAAACGGATAATATTCATAATTGTTGTTGCCTTTATTTATTTAATTGTTTTGTCCCTAGGTGTTAAGGAAGGGAGTGTCCAACACTCGTTGGTAATAAAATTATCTTAAAGGGAATGAGTTGTGTTTTGAATCATGGTTGTATTCAGGGTGGACCTTGTGAGTCACCTTAATACTAGTGTAGAGTTTGTGTTGTAACTCGAAGTAAATGTCTTAGAAATTGAGTTGAATTAGCTTTTAGCTTGAGGGCCATGTATAATTTGGGTGTTTACCTAGTTGTGTTGAGTCTTGCTTAGACTTAAGGTATGTTGTTGAAACCATTTTGTAAACCCCACATCGGAGTGGAACTGTTAATGTTGATTTGTAATCTTTGTTGATGGAAATCCTAACTCATTGTCCGTATTGATTTTATTTTGTTTGGGTTATGGGGTGTGGCATCACCCTAGTGTCGGTTAAGTGTTGTTCGTCTTGTGACGGTTGGTGGTCACTTTTTGAGTTGGTGGTTAGTGCTTTTGAAGAGTTACTATTTCGTTTTATTAAGGTCTCGGAGTAGTGATAGTTATTTTGGCCTTGGGATGCATTGTGCATTAGGCGATAAAAATAGTTCGTTGAAGTTGGGTTATCACCAATAAGGTATGGTGTCTTGGTATTCTGGGGAGTCGTTTTGCCAAAATTTTGTTATGCTTAAGGGATTAGATCCTATTTTGTTGCTGTGGGTTATCAATGTGGATATAAGAATCACTTAATGGTTTATACTAGTAAGGGCTTTGAGAGGGTAATTTATGCATAAATTGGGCCGAGCTAAGTAAGTCCGTTGGAATGGACCGAGATAGATATAGTCTTGGGCCGAGCCACGGACCGAGGTAATTATCTCGGTAGCCTTGGCCCTTGGTCGCATTGGTTCGGTCAAAGGTGGGCTATTAGTGGCCTGGTCTAGCGGTCGTACAATTGGCGCCGTCTGTGGGAATCGATAGCTCGGCAGGAGGTCATTCCAAACACTAGGTTGACTAAATTGACTTAATTAGCACCGAGTTGTGTAAGCACGGTTATGTCTTGTGCTAGCCAGAGTAAGAGTTACAACTATCTCACTTAGACAAGCAGTGAGTAAGGAGTTATCAAAATATGCATTATCCTTGGGAATGTAGTTCCTAGGAGGACTCTGCTAAGGAGAGTAGAGTCCTACTAGGATTGTGCAAACCATCTCACTTGGTTGGTAGTGAGTAGGGTGTGTGATTCCTAGGAGGACTCTTATAAGGAGAGTTGGAATCCTACTAGGATAGGGCCAGGAAGAATCTATAAAAGCTCATAGCAGAACCTATGTACAGGTATCCCAATTCTTACTCTAGAATACACAGAGCTTTTGTGTCTATTGTCTATTTGCTGACTTAGGCATCGGAGAGGTTTTCGGCACACACCCGCCAGCTAGCTCACGTTTGTGTTTTCAAGTAGTAAAGCGACGATATTTGGAGGAGTGCAAACTTGATCAACTGGATTATACGAGAAGATTATTTTGTGCTCGTACAATTGGTGCCGTCTATGGGAAACGCAATCACAAAGAACGAGCCTCTTGATTAAGTTTTCTTTTAACTAATTTCAATAGCGCACAATGAAGACTTGCCACACTCTGCCATTGATGGGCAAACCTCGGAGGGAGGCGGAAGGCGCGAAGGGTTACCTTTTATTCTTCCCATGGCAGAGTTAGATCCCCAGCGATGGAACCCGCAGAGGGATACCCGTGAAAGACGGGGCTCCAGTCCTCATCGCTCCCAGAGCCTTGAAAGGCAGATGCGAAGGTTGGGTCCTCAGGTTCTGGAAGAACGGGTAAGGGAGCAAGACGAATTGATATGGAGGATGGCAGCAGACATGGAGACGATGAAGCGCCAGATAAAAGGCAAAGGAGGGTAGTTGTGCAAATGTCATGATTTGGTTTGTTATCGGTGTGACTTGTTAAGGCTCATGTAGTAGTCAAATAAATTTTGTTGATGCATTAGTAAGTTCCTGAGTGAGTTTGTGGGTGATTGTAGAATGTATTACATTACTTGAGTTTAATTTCGAGGATGGAATTTCTTTAAGGAGGGTAGGTTGTAATGACCCAAATTTCTTTTTTTTTTTTAAAAATAGCCAGCGCATAATTTAATTGAGCAAATTTTCGAATTTGATTGTCATGTAAATTCTGTGCGGAAACAGTTCGATTTTGTATTTTTTTAAAAATAGTTCCCGATCTTAGAAAATTATGAAATATTTATATGTTGTTTCCATATGAGTCGAGCACGTTGGATAAAAATTTCAGAATTTAATGATGAGTATTTATTTTATGAATATTCACGAACTGATTGGTGTTCAGTTTAATTTATTACAGAATTTGAAATTGAGTTTTGGGTGTTCAGACCAGGATTTGAGATAAATTTGTTGGGACTATTTTGGTGTATAATTGGACCATGTTTGATTTATGGGTGAGACCCATGGTTTAGATTTAATTTAATTTGAGTTTGTTTAATAACTAATGTTTAACTGTTTGGTCCTTTTTAATTAGGTGATTGGTAGTAACCACCTTAGGAGTTGTTATTATTTATTATATAGGATTATAATAAATATTTGATAGTTGATTTTATGGTGTGTACCATATGGCAAATAATTATGTATGTTTATATATTAGAATAGAGATAAGATATTTGGTCAACATGATGATGGTTTTGGGATGTTGAATAATATATGATGATGATTTTTTTTTTTTTTTTGGTGGGGGATGAATGATAATATGAGAAAATGGGCAATGGGTTCGGTGGGTGGTGGTGGACAATTATTTGAAAAAAAATTAAAGAGAGAGAGTGGTAGGGGTAGCACATGAGAAAAAGAAATGGGGTGATGAATTTGATATAATAGACACTCGGCTAATGAGGCTCCTGGAGGGGGGTGACTGTTGAGGAGTTAAAAAATGTTCAAAAATACATTAGCTCTCTCTCCCTCTCTCTCTTTTTTTTTCCCCTCTATTGTTGCTTAATTTTTGAGCTTAGAGTGGGAGTCTTTAGAGTGAGATTTTGTAACACCCTCAAAAATAAACCCATAATACATAATATTAACATGCGGAATTATAAGGAAATAAAGTAACTTATTCCATTCATCAGAGTTCCATGAAATAAAACATCATAATAAATGCCCTATGGGCTTAAATCTTGCCAAGCCAACACTTGGACACAATTCCATGAGTTCTAACTCAAAAACAAATAAAGCCCTAGGCTTGAAAGTTTACAAATTGTTCAAATAAAACAACTAAAATAAAGCAAATCTTCGAGTCCAAATCCTCACAAGCTAAGTCCTTGGAGGTAGTGAACCACCTGAACCTGAAAATGAAGTTCCCATATAGGGTGAGCCACAGCCCAGTAGAAAAATACTAAACCAAGCATATGAATTAACTAAAGCATTAGCATTCGATACATGGTTAACACGAGATAATCAATTTCCAATTTCATGACACGAATGCCTACATTGTCTATGACATATTGTCTATGACACTTTTCACTTTCCAATCTTTATTCAACTTTCAAATTATATCATTATGGCTCAGAACCTGGCCAACTATCACAGTGATCCAGATGTCACAAAATAGATGAGACTAAAGCTCAAATCACAACACATCCATACTTCCAATTGATACACATTATAATGATGCATCATGTCAACAACAAATAGCAATATTGCTATTATCAATAAGCACACATATGAGTGATGCTACTGGAGTCCATCCCCTATCTCCTCCCAACAAATCCGGTTTAGAGGTCCATCCCCTATCTTCCCCTAAACCGTGGAGTTCATCCCCTATCTCCTCCAAATGAAATGCATATGCAATGAAACACACAATTGCCATATACAACACATAATCAATACAAGTAATGTTCTGTATTAATTCAACAGTCAATGAGTGACATAATTCCAGTTATACCTAAGCCACATGCAAGGTCTACAACAATCAATGGCTATCCTCCACCGATAGCCCAAAACAGTTATTTCTAAACAAGAAATAAATACAACATTGAATGTAAAATCAACATTTTCATAGGTAAGTATTTAAACTACTCAATTATATCATTAATCTCATAATTTCCTCAACCTCATGAATTAAACCAAATTCCACATTTTTCCCTTAAGTTAATTACACAAATTAATCTAAGCCAAAACCCTAAGGTTTCTCCCAAAATTACCAAACTACCCCCACATACCAAAATACCAACACTTAGGATTAAAACATATAAATGGAGTAGGAAATCCCTACCTCGAAGCAAGAACCCAAAAAGAAGAAGACGGAGATGATAGCCCAAACTCCAAAGTGCTCCAAATCAACAACTGTTCAGATTAAATGGAAGCCCTCGACCCACTCTACCTTTTTAATGAAGGAACCAGGTTAGATACTCACTCTAAATAGATGAAACCTAGGAGAGAAGATGAGTTGGGAGAGAGAGAACTCGTAATCTAGGGTTTTATAACCTGAAAGGGGCTGAAAAACTGCTTTAAAACGCTAAAACACGATTTTATACCCAGCCGATCCGCTCGAGCGGACAAAACCCCGCTCGAGCGGACACTCACAGACTCCCGCTCGAGCGGACAATACCACGCTCAAGCGGCGGATGCACACTCCCAGCATCTCGACAAACCAGGTCCCCGCTCGAGCGTCCAAGTCCCCGCTCAAGCATCAGTCACACACTCCCGCTCGAGCGGCCCAACTCCCGCTCGAGCGTCCAACCCTGCACAAGAAATACTGGATGGGTGTTTTTCCCGCTCGAGCGCCAAAACCCCGCTCGAGCGGACAAGCTAAAATCTTGGCAACTAGTTTTGGTTCCTAAGCTCAACCAACCTGTTCCAAACCCGCCCAACACATCCTATAACTCCAAAATAAGAAAAAAAATAGGACGACAACAACCATAATACAACAAATATAACAGCGGAATCCACGGAACGTAAGTCCGGATACAATAATCAAATGGGAAAAAAGACCGGGGTCGCTATAGATTTTGCAAAAGTGTTGTAAATGAAAGTCGGAGAGCTCGTCGTGATCTTCACAATGGTGATCTCGGATTCATGATCGGGCGATGTTTGCATTTTCGGATTTGTTTTTCTTCATATTTGAGGTAAGGACCTTTTTCATATTTTTATATTAAAGCTATGTTTGGGTTATTATATATATATATATATATTTAGATTTTTGTTTAGTAATTTTTGGAAGAAAAATTATGTTGAAATGTTATGAATGTTGATATTTTGAGATTGATTTGAAAAAAAATCATTTTGTATTAACAATTTTGCAAAGAAATTTGAAAATAAAAATTTAATAGTTGTATGATTGTATTTACATCATATTATGATTAGATGATTTATTTTGAGAAATATAAAGTTGAATTTTTTTTTATTTGGAATTTATTTTTTAGAAAAATAAATTAATGTTGAGGAATATGGAGTAAATGCTTAAGTAGGAATTATGGAGTTGTTTTAGGATTAAAAACTCTAAAAGTGTTATATTCATGATATTTTATGAAAGATGATATGTTGATGATTAAGTTGTGTTCATTTTTATGAAAATAAAAATGTAAAATGTGGACTTTCGAACTCATAATCTTGAAAATGTTACTATTGGGCATATTTCATAATTTTTGATGTAAATATCATGTTGGTTAAGTAATTTTAGAAAAAGTTGTGAAATTGTTATTGGTAGAGAATTTGGTAAAAATTACCTCTTTAAATAGCTTAGCATGAAAAATGGTTATGTTGAAATATAGTTATGTTTGAGGGATGAGGCATGTGAAGTTAGGTTTGGTATTATTAATTTGAAATTTTTTGAATATAATAAACTTACTAATTTAGTGGATTAAATTAGTTTTAGTTAAAAGGTTATATCCGTTATGGTTAAAAGTGTGTTATTGAGATTATACTATAATTTTTGATATAGTAGGATGGAAATGGTAATACTTAATAAGTATGGGATTTGGTGAAAATCATATTGGTTATCTTGGTTGAGGTGAAACAAAAAAATTAATTGAAGGTTTTGTGTGAGTCAAAACAATTGAGAAATTAATAAATAGTTTTAATATTTGGTGTGTGCCAATAGGTTATAGATTTGTCTTGAAATGACTAAGTTGGAAGTTTGTTGATTTACATGTGGTAAATACATGAACATTGACATTATTATATTATCTCTTAGGATTGTATCATGGTATTACATTGATAGAGATATGGAATTTGATCACAATGGAGCATTGTGTGGTGGAATTGAAATTGGAACTATTCTAATGCATTGTTACATATTTCATTGCATTCCATTTTATTGTTATCATGAATTTCGAATTTAATTGAAAACTATTGTTTTGAGAAAGAAATTGTTTTTGGTGAAACAAGATCATTTTGAATTGTTTTGGGTAAATACGTTGGTAAGTCCGGCTAGGGGTGTAGTTTGATATTGGTTAAGTTGTCCTGAGTGTCCATGGTGAAAGACCAGAAACCGCGTGGATAGGTATCGAGCCTTCCAGTTAATATTAGTAAAATGACAGATTATCGGTGTCGAGCCTTCCAATTAATACTGGTAAAAATGAAAAATTGATAGTACTTATATAGTCTACTTGCACACACTAGCCTAGGATTACTTGAGATGTATTTACTATCTTGGAATTTTATTGAAATTGTTGGATTAATGTGTTTTCAAATTGGCATTGTGCATAAGATTTTCAAAAGATGAGAAAAATATTTTTAGCATGACATGGCATATGCATTCATCTAATAAGATTGTATAAAATGAATTTGATAAATTGTTTAATTATTTGATTCAATTGATAATGAGATAATTGAATGAATTGAAAAGAATGTCCTGTTGCTATCGAAACATGTTTATTTATTTAAGTTAACTTGTTGTGGTTAATTAAATAAATTGGATGCAAGAGATTATGTAATAAAATCATATGATTTTGACATGATATGATTTCACGTATATGTACGAGTATTTTGGTACCCGCATATCTTCTAATATTTTAATATGAGATTACTTGGTAAGCTAGTGGTTGCTCACCCCCGGCCTGTACATGTGTACAGGGAATGCTTTTCGGATTTGAAGATCAAACAATGGGTTTTACCATTTCATAAGTGTAATATAGTGATGGATTGTACTACTTCATTTGTTGTTTGGCTGAGTGTTATTTTTGTTGTTGTAAAGAGTAGTGTCATCTCTTTTATTGTAAGCCGTTGGATAAAAATTTTAGAATTTAATGATACTTATTTATTTTATGAATATTCACGGACTGATTGGTGTTTAGTTTAATTTATAGCAGAATTTGAAATTTGAGTTTTGGGTGTTTGGACCAGGATTTGAGATAAATTTGTTGTTACTATTTTGGTATATAATTGGACCATGTTTGATTTATGGGTGAGACCCATGATTTATATTTAATTCAATTTGAGTTTGTTTAATGACTCATGTTTAACTGTTTGGTTCTTTTTAATTAGGTGATTGGTAGTAACCACCTTAGGAGTTGTTATTATTTGTTATATAGGATTATAATAAATATTTGATAATTGATTTTATGGTATGTACCATACGGCGAAAAATTTCCGTTGTTTATATATTAGAATAGAGATAAATATTTGGTCAACATGATGATGGTTTTAGAATGTAAAATAATATATGATGATGATTATGTTTTTTTTGAGTGGAGGATGAATGATGATATGAGAAAATGGGCAGCATGGGTTCAGTGGGTGGTGGTGGAAAATTATTTAAAAAAAATAAAGAGAGAGTGTGGTAGGGGGCAGTACATGAGAAAAAGGAATGGGGTGATGAATTTGATATAATAGACACTCGGCTAATGAGGCTGCTGGAGGGGGTGACTATTGGGGAGCTAAAAAAATGTTCAAAAATACATTGACTCTCTCTCTCTTTCTCTCTCTCTTTTATAATTGTCCACCACCACCCACCGAACCCATGCTGCCCATTTTTTTTTACAACTGCGATTGGGAGCTCGAATCCGAACTCCCCCGAATCCCCCGAATCCCTTTTTTTTTTTTTTTTTACAGCGGAAGAAGACGAAGAAGGGGGAGGGGCGGGGAGGGGAGGGGAGGGGGAGGGGAGGAGGGGGGAGGAGGGAGGAGGGGACTGGAGGGGGCCTAAAAATGGAGGGGGAGGGGAGGAGATGGGAGGAGGAGGAGGAGGGGGCCGGAGGCGAGCTGTGGTGCGACGAGCTGCTGCCGGAGGCGAGCTGGAGTGGGCCTGCGACGAGCTGCTGCTGCGACGAGCTACTGCCGGAGGCGAGCTGCTGCTGCGAGGAGCTGCCGCCGGACTGCGACGAGCTGCTGCCGGAGGCGAGTTGCTCCTCCTCTTCCCCTCTCTTCTCTTTCTCTCTTCTCTTTCTCTCCCTCTCCCAACCTCTGCGTTTCAGACCTGGAAATGGAAGAAAAAAAAGAAAAAAAAAAAAAAGCCTAATGCCCAAACGACGTCGTTTTGGGCATTAGGGGGATTCGGGGGAGATAATTTCGAGCTACGAAACATTAATTTTTTTTTATCACCATTCATCCTCCATCCAAAAAACATAATCATCATCATATATTATTCTACATCCCAAAACCATCATCATGTTAACCAAGTATCTTATCTTTATTTTAATATATAAACATAGATAATTTTTTGCCATTTGGTATACTCCATAAAATTAGCTATCAAATATTTATTATAATCCTATATAATAAATAATAACTCTTAGGGTGGTTACTGTCAATTACCTAATTAAAAAGGACCAAACAGTTAAACATGATTCATTAAACAAACTCAAATTAAATTAAATCTAAATCATGGGTCTCACCCATAAATCAAACATGGTCCAATTATATACCAAAATAGTCCCAACAAATTTATATCAAATCCTGGTCCGAACACCCAAAACTCAATTTCAAATTCTACAATAAATTAAATTGAACACCAATTAGTCCGTGAATATTCATAAAATAAATACTCATCATTAAATTCTGAATTTTTATCCAACGAGATAGACTCATATGGGAACAACATATAAAACTTTCATAATTTTCTGAGATCGGAAACTATTTTTAAAAAATATAAAACCGAACTGTTTTCGCACAGAATTTACACGGCAATTAAATTCAAAAATTTGCTCAATTAAATTATGTGCTGGCTATTTTTAAAAAAAAATTTGGGTCATTACACCCTTCCTGCCAAAAATATATGGAAACAAAAATTTAAATTCAACCAAATAAAAATAGGATTAATTTTTTTTAACCTAATTCAAGAGCATATTAGGAAGTAAAAAGAAAAAATAAGAAAGAAAGAAAAAGACTATATCACCTAGTGTGTTACATTGACAAAAACAAACTCATAGCATAAACCAATAATTCAAATGAATATTATCTAACATATATCTAAACTAAACTTAGTTATAAATTTCGCATGGATAAAAGGCTTTACAAAAATATTGCGAGTAAGAAAATTCACATCGACAGAAAGCTTTACAAAATTTGGATCGCATTCAAACTTGTTACTCCAATGGTCAAATTGCTATTTTTTAGTTTAACCAACTTTCAGGTGATAGTTCGGGTGGTTGTCTAGGTGATCGTCCAAATTAGCATTTTTAACAAATATTCGGTGGTGATCCGGGTGGTCGTCCACAATTTGTTGTCTTTCTCTGTATTTGTTGTGCGACCAATTTTAGTTATAGCTAAAATTTGTGGCAAATTTGACACAAGATATAGCAATTGCTATTTTTAACAGCTCCAAGACCATACCGTTGGAGCACCATATTTTTCCACACGTGCTATATTTTGCCTTTAGCAACTCATTTAGCAAACCATTATGTCAAATTATAACTTTGACAATACTATTTTGGCATACTTCATTGGAGATGCTTTAATGGGTGTAAATTAGTATTTATATTTGTTCATGTCAACAATATCGTGCCATCACCCATGAGTATCATAATACGAATTAGGATTAATTTTATTTTTTTTCTTTATTAGGTGGCATGAGGTATAATTAGGGACCAACCAGGATTTCAATACCAAAAGGGCTGAAGATAAATAATATATATATATATTTTTTACTATATAGACAAATATATATATATATACAATATGATATACAAATTATATATACAACACAAAAAAAATCAAATACCATAGAACTAATCTCTAACGGGATAAAGAAATTTTTTTGATACAAAATAAAAGAAAATGTAAGATGGTAGAAGAATGATATATATATAATTTTCCCTTTCTTAGCACCTTCCGCTCTTTCCTTTTCTTTTTTTTCCTATTCTTTTCCTTTATTTTCTCTTCCTAACCATTTGCAATTCACTCCCCATATCTCTCCCTCTCTTTCATTATTTTCTTTACAAAAGGTAAGATTCTATGTTTATGTAAATTTGAATGAGTTAACTATAATAATTGATTACCCTATATTGATGGTTCTTTTTCGCATGTATTATTGGACGCGACATAAAAATATACATTATACATGTATTTTTTAAAAAATTTCTTTTCATGTGTGCCATGCGGATTTTTTTTTAAACTAATAAATGTGTCGTGATGCCTAAAAAATTCTTAGTTTTTTAGACGCCAAATAGTTTTTAAAAATAAAAATAAAATTTTTTAAAATTAAAAATTATATAAGACTAAAGTTATATTTGAAAATTTATTTTTAAAGATTTTTGAATTTCAAATTATATATGGGTTAAGTATGATAGGTTAGATATAGCTATTTTTTTTTTTTTAATATTTATATTAAGATTTTAAATTTCAAAATTATAAAAATTTAGATAGGCTAAAATTTCTATACTATGTGTATTTTTTAACATTTATTTTTTTAAATAAAAAATTTAGATTAATGTTTAATGTTTATAGAGTCTTTCAAAACAAAAATACATTTCGATTAATATATAGTGTGTGTATATATATATATATATAGAAGATTTATCCTAAACTATGTATGCTTTGAACATAAAAATGAATTGAGAAATTATATATAGATGGGACAGACGTAAAATAGGGAAGTGTTTGAGACCCCCTCCAATTACCACCCCCACCAACCCCACACACATGTGGGGGCTGGTGATTAGAGGAAAAAAAAAAGAAAAAGAAAAACTGGCCAATCAGAGAGAGAGAGGGGGTCGTGGGGGTGCGCCCCTTGTAGGGGTTTAAGTCATTTTCCCATAAAATAATTGTACTACAGATGAGAATATTTTCTGTTACAACTTGCACCAAACATAGGAATGGACTTTCACCTATACACACATGAGACTTGCATCACCAATAAAATGAAATTATTTTTCCACTATTCTACTGAAATATAATTTTCCAAAAAAAATATCAAGTCTTATAAATTTGATGGAATAGGAGTGATCACACTATAATTCGGTGTGACTCAACACCCGATCATTTCTCTCTTGAATGGTAATATACCTTTCTGCAAGAATGTTGAAGAATCTAGAAGCTACTTGGTTTGAATTCAAACTTCTAAAGACAGAAACCCTTTGATGAACCATGGTGACTATTGGTATTGATTCAATAATTATAATTATATAATTTTTTTATATTTGTCTGAAAAAATGAACAATAAAATAATTGAATCAATTTGTTTTTAAGACAAAACAATAAAATTATATTGTTATAATTATCAAATTAATTTGATCTATGTATAAAATCCGACAAAATAAACTATTCAAATCATCAAAATGGATTCCATTTGAAATTTCATATAACTCAACAACACCCTCCAGTCCACAGTGTAGAATGTCTCTCCTTTCATTATAATGTAATGCATATAAATTTTAAAATCAATAAAATATTTAAATAATAAATACATTTATATGGCCGGCCATTCTGTCTTCTTTACACTGTGTTTGATTGGGAGATTTGAAAAGGAATTTGGAAAGGGAAAGGAAAAAGATATGTGAAACTAGGTGAAATGTAAGTATATTTTATTCACATTTCACGTACATTTTCTATTTACCTTTTCAAATTCCTCCTCAAACCCCCAACCAAACACAACATTAATGTCTTCTCTAAATTATTGTAAAAAAAAAAAAAAAATTCTTCTCTAAAGCTTTCAAGTGGTTCGTAATTTACATGTTAGTATTAATTTTAATCATTTATAATTAATCACTAGCAGTTAGACCCGTGCATGCCACGGGTTATTTATTTTATTATTTTATTATTTTTTTTATCAAAATAATGTTTTATAAAATTTATTAAATTATGTATGTGTCTTATATAAATTATTTTTAATAATAGGATAAATTACATTGACTTCTATTGAGATTTGACAAAATTGCAAAAACATTCCTTGAGGTTTTTGAAATGACTAAAACATTTTTTAAGGTTCAGTTTTCAATTGCACTGACCTCTCCTACGGTTTAATGAAATTGCAAAAATCTTTCCTAAAGTTTCTAAAGTGACATAAACCTTCTTTGAGGTTTATTTTTTTTATTATAGATTATTTTTTCTATTACTTTATCGTAAAAAAACAAAAAATGCTGATATCATTAAATAATTTAATTATATTTTTTAATTTATCCTTAAAATTGTGTCCGATTACAAATAAATAAAATTTTATATTTTTCATAATTTTTTTCTTTATTTATTATCCCTGCAATTAATGTTGATTGTGTGTGCCTCCTTTATATATATATATATATATATATAAGACTCCTTAGCATCAAAAAAAAAAAAAAAAACTGTTGACATCATTAAATAATTTAATTACATTTCTAATTTTACCCTTTAAAATTGTGTTCAATTACATAAACAAAATACAATTCATGTTTTCTCCTTGTTATGCTTGCAGTTACTGTTGATAATATATGTCTCCTTTATCCACAATTCCAATAGGAATTATATATACATATATATTTTCTTTCTTTGTAATCGGACACAATTTTAAAAGGTAAACTAAAAATATAAATTAAATTATTTAATAATGTCAGCATTTGCTGTTATTTTTTACGATAAAGTAACAGAAAAAAGAATTTATAATAAAAAACTAATTATAAAGCACAAATAAATAATTAAATAAATAAAACAAAAATGGAGAAATCCAGGACATCTTGGAGTGAGATTGATAACAAAATGAAAATATGAAATAATTGTACTTGAAAACTTGCAATAAATCATGCAGTCTGCTTTCCCTGACCAATGTTCATTAGAGAAGCCCCATAGGGTGGTCATATTTGCTCTTTTACGTGTTCAATTTGCTATATTGTGGTCAACCTCTGCACCGACCTGCAAACCCCCAGGTTCCAATCACTTAGTTGGACTGCAATGTTAAATTCATTGTAGTGGTTGATGCATCATGTCTTCAGCATGTAGGATGGTCTTTATGGCACTTTTGGATCAATATTCTTTCATCTTGGTTTTAGTGTTTTGTTTATTTATTATTTATTTTGAATTTTGTACAGCTTAAAAAAATTATTTTCATATTAAAGTTAGTATTTGAAACATAATAATAATTTTTCCCATATTTACATTCTGAAAATTCATAGAAGAACTAAGAACTAAGGTAAGGGACTATATACATGTTCTTAGACAGAATCAACCAAGTAGATGGGAGAAGCTAGTGCCTGTGACAATGCAAAAATCTTTTGATATGTAACATTTGGTCTTATCTTACTCTTAATTATTATTTTTATTTTTCTAGCTCTTGGACAATTGAAGTTAATTGACTATAAACACAACATGACAGAGAATGATTCATCATTGAAAAGTGATTACCTGTATCTACTTACTAGTGTCTACCTTGCTGTTTTTCATAAATCATTGTAATTATATTCCTTTTCTTAAAGGTCATGTTTGATTTACAAGATTAATAGTGAAGTATTAATAATCCTATTAAATTAGTGTGGTATTTACTATCCAATTGGATTAATATCCATTGGATTAATAATCCCACCCCTACCCCATTACTAATAATCCTACAAATTTGTTGGATTAATTATCCATTGGATTAATAATCCTAAATCAAAATGTTAAAACAAACATATGATAATTGGGCCCACGGATTAATAATCCCAATACTATGCTCCAATCTACCCAATCAAACATGCCCAAAGTGTTTTTTGGTTGGTGAATTCTTTGAAATATGATCTATTTATTTCTTTTCCTTTCGTTACACAACTAGTGTGTTAAGATTTGCACTTTTATGAGTTTATTTTGTTTCTTTAATCCACTTGGTTGTGTCTTAATTAAAGGTGATAATCTTAGTGTGTAACTGTTCTTATCCTTTTTGTTTTGTTTTGTTTTGTCCTTATTGTCCAGATTCCTGTGAACAAGAAGAACAAGAAAAAAAGGCTACAAAGAGGAGTTGGAAGAGCACCTTGTATAGCTAATTGCATCATTATTTGGTAAGGACAATTGGTTATTGAACCTTTCTGTAGCTAGCTTGT
>JAPPVO010007002.1:0-10992 GCA_030407325.1 Camellia japonica
ATTGTTAATAAGATGAAGATGGCAATGTCATATGTCCACATATATGCATAAGCAATGTGTTGTTTGTGGAATTGGAAACCCAACTGGTAAAGCAATATTATATGTCCATCAATATATATATATACACCAGAATGTGTAATTGGAAACCCAATTGTTAATTTTGGGATGAATTGAGATAAAGTAGAGGCTCTTCTCCAGCAGAGAGAGAAGCAGATGGAAAGCAGAAAGGGCATATTCATATGTGATATGGTGTATGGCAAGTTTTATGATGTGTGGTTTGGGTGTTATGAATCATTGATAAGATGAGTTTTAGATTTGGTGTGATTGAGCTCAAAGTTGAAGTTTATATCAAGTTAGGGGACAAATAAAGTAGTACCACGTGTTATTTTTTTATTTTCTTTTTTCAGTTAGGCAATGTAACTGAGATTGACTGATGATTTAGTGTTCAAATTGAACAAATTAAAACTTTAAGGCTTCATTTGTTAGAATAATCAAATTTGGAATTTTTTTTTAATAATTTTTTTCAAAAAAATTAATAGGTCATTTGATAATGATAGGTAAACGACTCAGTTCAGGCTTTTTTTTTTTTTTTGAACTACTCAGTTCATGTTTGAACAAGATAAATAGACAAGGTTCCGTATCTGCGTTGTCCATTTCCTATCTGCCAACCTTTTGAATTGGGAACACGCTCCTCCTCTCTAATTGAGTTTTTCCATTACAGGGTGCTGTTAGACTTTTATGGGCTCATCATGGCAATAGTATTGATGATTTGAATAGTTTAATATGTAAGATTTGTTGAATATTTTATTTTTATAAAAAAATTATATTGATCGGATATTAATAAATACTTAATCGGATCACATTTGTGTAAATAATTTATTTTTAAATCATATTTATTATTAACATAATATGATCTGATAAATATCAATATTTAATCAACGTAATTTTTTATAAGAATTAAATACTTGACGAATTTATATACCAAACGATTCGAATTATTAATACAAATTTTATAATGGATCCACAAAGGCTTAATATCACTTCCAATCCGATTTGGAGCGTAGAGGTGCTCTTTGAATTTGGAGAGTCGACCGTTTCATTTCACGTTTTTAAACGTTGCTTTTCCAGCTGTCCACTTTCTTCATGGCCCCACAATCCTACTACACCCTCCCCTCGCCTATATATATCTCCCTTCTAAACCACCATCTTCCATCAAGCATCACTACTATCTCTTGTATTTCAGTATCCCTTTGTTTTCTTCTCTCTCTAGAAACACTTTCTTGATCTCTCTTAATATATACCTTCGCTCTGCGATGGCCAAATTGAGTTCGTTCAAGGCTTTGACGATCTTTGTGGTCGTCGCATTTTTCTCAGTTATTGGATCGGCGCAAGAATTAGAGGTGGCTCCGGCACCGTCCCCGTCAATGGACGCTGGATCTGCGTACTCATTGCCGATCTCTGGAGCTATCGTCTGCTCTTCGATTGTTTTGTCTCTCTTCTCACGCTCATGAAGAACTAGATCTTCAATTCACACAAACATACATATATTTGTTGAATTATTAGAGATTGTTTGTTGGAGTGTGATGGATTCTTTATTTACTATTTATTATTCTTTTGTGTATTTACAGAGAGTGATTATTATTAATATATGTTTTTGTCTAAGATTTTTGCAGTATTTATTGATTCATATATAGATACTGGATCTGTGTGTAGGACATTTGTCTTTTGTTCTCTGCATTTTTACGCGTTAACAACTTCTCTATCCATGCGTCATTTTTTAGTTATTAATTTTTATGACTTTATTTAATTAAATAAAGGGAAATTACACAATAATAATAATTTCAAAAATTAGTACATAATCATAAAATAATTTATAATTTTAATTATTAATATTATAAAAATTTGTCATTTGTAATTATTTTTCAAAATATCCCTGCACTGAAATTTCCCGTTAAATAATAACAAGAATTAAAAATATAAAAAATAAATTTTAAAAACAATAGCTTTTTAAATAAAATAATTGAAAAAGTAATCCTGATAATGTTTTCTTCTAAAAATTTAGAAGAAAATTAGTGAAACATCTCTCTCCAACTTTGTGTGGTAGGAGAAGTTCAAGATTTTTTTTTATTAGTGAAAGTCTCTCAATATTTTACAGAGAAAATTCGATTCAGAAAAATTTTGTCCGACTCAAAGAAATTTCAATTTTTCACAGAAAATTTTTTTGAGTCAGAGTTTTTTCTGTGAAAATATAAGGAAGCTTAACTATTATGAAAATATTTATGTCTTTTTATCTTATAAAATCTTAATATCTTAAAAAAAATTCTCCAAATTTAGAAAACAAAAGAATATTTGAGGGACAGCTAAATTTTATCTTAACTGGTGGCCAATTTAACCAAAGTTTTAGAAAAGACATTATGATAATAGCAGTTTCATTTCTTGTGATAATTGAGCAATTCGTTACGAATCAACAAATGGTCCTTTTTCAAATAATACAGTACAATGTTTCAAGGAAGTTTTATTACAAGCATTTTACATGATATATATTCTATTTGCCCTAGTTTCTATATTTAAAAGTTTTTTGAAAGTTGACATATACTTTTACATATCTCATTTTCTTATTTAAAACCGCATAGATTTTTATTGGGACTTTTTTTTTTTTTTTTTTGGGTGAATATTTATTGGGATATTTATTTATAAATCGCTTTTATTCTTTATCGATTTATCTACTTATATTTCACTTAATCTAAATTATTTTTTTATATTCCAATAATTTATATGAGTGTTACCAAAATATCATAATAATAATAGAGTAAAACACTCATTAATATTCACATTGATAGTATGAATGTTCCGTGATGTAAACATTCACACTGTCAATGTGAATATTTATACGTCAATGTGAACATTCTCACTATTAGTGTCAAATATAAATGTTCACATCACTAAATTGTTAAGGGTACAAAAAATATTTGTAAAGGTAAAATTGTTCATAAAATACTTTAAATATAAGAATTAGCATTTGGTGGATAAAAAGGGTAATTCTATTTTCACACACTATTTTTTCTCAGTGCACACACTCAATGAACACATTCTCAATACACATCAAAAAATATATAAAATCTCAGTGCACATTTCTTTATTTTAATAATAAGCTCATTGTAGACGTCCCCGAACGCCCCGGGAGGGTGAGTCCCGTTCTGTTCCTTTTGGAGTTACTGCAGTTCAGGACTCAAATGTCACGGTTCTTAATCTGAACCAAAGAGTCCAAATCCGGCAAATCGTTTTGAGAAAACAGATTTTTTTAGAAAGAAGTGCCAAACATGGACTGCTTTGCCAGATACAGAGTTGCCACCTAAATATTTTATCTTTGGGAAATTTAGGAAACCCTGACTCGTTGCCTAAGACCACGTGTCCGTCATCACCAAAAGTTGCCTCGGCTCGGGAACTTGGGTACGATTGGGGAAGGTCAGCTATAAGCACCCCCTCCCGCCCGATCAAAGATCGGCCTCTACTAACCACGATATCTAGTTTTGAAAACATTGTGTGTTCTTATTATGGTTATTAGCCTAGATTTACTATGTGATGCACACAGCATACAAGTATAGACCGAGTCGCCCGAATTGGAACAAAACATTTCATTTTTTTTTTGAAAGATGGTTTGCTACTCGCAAGTAGGCTTAAAATGCAGATTTTGCCACCCTCGGGTAGGCTTAGGAGAGATGGTTTTGCCACTATCTAGTGAGCTTAAAACTCACAGTCAATGTATTGTTCCAATCCAAATAACCCAACATTCACCCACAGGCATTCAAGTAGTTATATCATATAAGCACATAGCCTCATGGTAAGCATGCTATTCATGGCAGTCAGTCACACGCATGCAAGGATGCTAAAGCATAAAAACTTACTGAGTACTCCAAGCCAAAATAGAAGCTATGTTAGAAATCCATGCATGATCCTAACTATACAGAAATGCCTAATGCAACACATGCAAAAATGCAACTATAGCAGGCTCAACTATTCTAAACATGGCATATGAAATGCAACAGATAACATGTATTCAACTTGGAATTGAAATACAAATGCAGTTAGTATGATGCGCCGAGCCCGGTGCATGCAAAACAGATGAATGAATGCAAACATGCTATCATACTGTATGCTAATTGAAACATGCCCTAATCTAAGCATCGTAAGCTGGTAAATAAAAGGGAGAAAGACATGGGGTTGGAAGACATACATCACACGCATGCACGCTTATTACAATTGTGCCATCGCTCGGAGGGTCTGAATAAATAATACAGTCCGAATGAGTACACAATCCTAATTAATTAACAAATTAATCTAGGAAAGCGGTAAATTGGCATGCAAGCCAGGGACTGCCTCAACTCTGCTCCAAATGATGAATGATGCATGGTCGGGTTGCCTTGGCGCGGAAATCCATTGCGACGCCCCGATTAGCCTCTGTTTGCAATTGTTCTTGGAATGCGTACCAAACTCCGGAAGGCTGCTGATTCTTGATTTACTGCAACAGAGAGCAGGAAAGGGGCATGACAATGTATTTTCACATATGTATGCTTGACTACTCTTCAGGGAGTGTAGTCCTCAATCCTCGTGCCACCAATCACGCATATCGATGCATGATGGCCGAGGAGTCGATTTGCATGACTCAATATGGAATGAATGCACATGAAAACATAACAAGGCCTAGGTTCCATCATGGATAATCCGGAGTGTCGGTGACTGGGAATTGAGACACGTTCTGTCACTTGGAGTACGAAACGCCCCTCGTTTCCCGTGCTCGGGCTAACTCCTACCCCCCAAACACAATGCAAGATGCATGACATGCATGAATGCAACTAAGATATAACCTAACATGCACAATGCTATGAAATGGCATACACGATGCACGAGGTAACATGGCATACACAATGCGCTAATATACAACCTAGCATACACAATGCTATGAAATGAAATGGCATACACAATGCATAATGAACTTACACCAACACGAGTGGACCTCAGCCACACTCACATAAGTGGCCATTAGATGAAAATGAGACACTCGAAATGCGTGCATGCATGCACGCAAACCGAGGACCGAACCTAAGGCACGAATGCCACTCTACCAAAGCATGGTAAGGCATGGAACATAGTATGCAAACATGCAAATTTCAGCGCTGAAATATGATGCTAAACAGCCCCGAATCATGAAAACATGGCACCCGATGCATGAGATGAGACCCGAAACTCAAAACTGGGCACATGGAATGACTTACAGCTATATAAAGCATGCATTATTTGAAAATGAAGCATGAAGACAGAGTCAAGGCAGTCCTAAAACATGGACTTTTCCAGTTTAAAGCAAGGCCAAAAAGTGCTAGCAAGATGGACTAAAGTAGCATGCGATTTTGACTAGCAAACATGGTTTACATGGCAAGTGTATGATGCATATGGAATTTCACCAAACCGTCGAAAATCAGTGAATAAAACATGTAAAAATAGGCCCAAATAACCACTGATATGCAACCATGGTATGCAAAAATGATGAGCTCCTTTAGATGGCCATACAAGGAGTTATTAGGCACATACAAGATAGACAAGTGACATGGCATATACAACTCTGAAAATCAAATATGATAGTCCCAAAACTCACCAAATTGGCCCCAAAATCAGTCAATAAAGCATGCAAGATAGGGCCTCTTTGGAAGGCCAAAATGACTACCAAACAAGTCAAGGTGAGAGGGGGGTCACCCCCCTCTGATTTGGAAGCTCAAAACAATGGCCAAGCCACTAAAAATCCACTGGATTTCTGTGGCTAGAAGGCCAAACAAAGCATGCAACAAGAGCTAGGATATAAGGCTCAAAATGAGAGGCAACCAAGCATACAAAATAGCATGTGACCTTAAACAAAAATGAAATCTTAATAAAATATAAAGATGATGTTAAAACAAGCCTTTTTCCAGTTTACAACATGCTTCAAAAATGAATACAAATAGGGCTAATCTATCATGCAAAATATGGCCCTAAAAGTGAGAATAGAGACAATGGATAGCATCTGGCCCCAAATGGTGAAGAGCCCTTCAATAAAGTTGAATAGGGGCTCAAAATAAGGCACTTTACAGTTTACATCAAGCCACGAAAATAAACACAAGTAAGGTTAAACTAGCATGCAAGAAATGGGCCTAAAAGAGGGGTAAAGAGACAAGTGGTAGCTGCTATCCTCAAACAGAGGAGATCCCTTCAACAAAGTTGAAGAGGGGCTCAAAAAAAGCTTCTTTCCAGTTTATGGACAAATCCAAAACAGCTCACAAATAAGCTTAAAATACTATGCAAGAAAAAAGCCTAAAAGAGAGTTAAAGATGCAAGTGATAGAAGGAAGCCTCAAACAGAGAAAGACCCTTGATCAAACATGAAAAAGGGCTCAAAATATGATTATTTCTAGTTTGGGTCGGAGCCCAAAAATGCTTGAAAGCAAAGCTTATAAATGAAGCAAGAAAATACTAGTTTAGGGAAAAAGTGTGCTTACCCTTGAAGAACAATCTTTCCAGCAGCTTTTGGTCCAAAAATCTGAGCTTCCAACCTCTGAGAAACAGCCTCAAGGTGTTTGAATGAGTGATGGAGGTCTTGTGCTATGAGGTATAGTGCAAAAATGCAAAGAAATCCAACTTCCAAGCTCTAACCACAAGCAATATAGAGAGAGAGAAAGCTTTTTGCCCTTCAAAAACTCAGAACCCCCTGAAATGAAGGAGCCCCTTGCTTATATAGAGGAATGCAAAGCTAAAGCTTCTTGAACAAGCTTGGCAAGAGCTTCATCCCTCCATACACGTGTATGGAGGGCAGATATGAGGAATCCAGCTGGTACAAAAGATCTTCCCGGAAACCAGCTGAAATAGGGGGGGTGCCGGCCATCAGCAATGGCCGGCAGTGCCACACTGATGGCCGGCAGGTGTTCACAAGTAGCCGGCAGGGGCCAAGCCATGGCCGGCAGTGCACCACAGGGGCCACCCTGAAAGGACCAGGTCAGGGTCCAAAAATGAGACAAAAAGGATACAAGGTTCGGGAAACCCGAACCAGTGACGTTCCGCCGCGACAGTCGAATGCTGGGCGAGCAATCGAACCAGCCGTTGGGTGTACCTACAAGCACAACCAAGTCTTGAGGACGGTCAAAAATGGGGTGTCTATAGTTGCCCCTCTTTGACAGAACTCAGAAGTCATAACAATGACGAGAGTGATTGTCAAAAGCCCAGAGACGACCCATTTTTGACACGGCCGAAGACTCAGACAATCAATTTGCAAAAGCATGCAGGGATGCGCCCGAAGGCTGGGGCAAAATGCAAATGATATACAAGATGCAAGGGTATGATTAACAATCATGCCACAAATGCTGTAATGAAGCAAACATGCGACAGTTTTAAGTAGATGAACATGAATCCAACTACACTACAATGCAGAAAGGATGTAAAAGAATTATGCAATTCTTACCCCGTTTCACACGAAGGATACAATACCTGCGCGGCTAGTCTGGCCATGCCAGCTTTAAATGAACCGTACATACAATATCGTGCCTGAAAAAAGAAACCAACTTAACAGGTACAATATCGTTAGGAAGATGCATAACAATGCATTTGAAGAGTGCGTGACAATGCATACAAAGTGAAGATGCATTAACACATGTAAGTAAAGCGTGTGCGACAACGCATGCAATGTGTGAAATAGGAATTGAATTTGAACACATGTAAGTAAAGCAAGCGGTCACGCCGGCAATGTGTATAGAAAGAAATTGAACGTAGACATGTAAGTAAAGCATGCGGCCAACGCGTGCAATGTGTAACGAAACTTGAAAATACACATGTAAGTAAAGCAAGTGGCCAACACGAGCAATGTGTAACAAAAGAACTTGAAAATACACATGTAAGTAAAGCATGCGGCCAACGCGTGCAATGTGTATAGAAAGAACTTGAACGTACACTTGTAAGTAAAGCAAGTGGTCAACACGAGCAATGTGTAACGAAACTCGAAAATACACATGTAAGTAAAGCAAGTGGTCAACACGTGCAATGTGTAACGAAACTCGAAAATACACATGTAAGTAAAGCAAGTGGTCAACACGAGCAATGTGTAATGAAAGAAATTGAACACATGTAAGTAAAGCAAGTGGTCAACACGAGCAATGTGTAACGAAACTTGAAAATACACATGTAAGTAAAGCAAGTGGTCAACACGAGCAATGTGTAACGAAACTTGAAAATACACATGTAAGTAAAGCAAGTGGTCAACACGAGCAATGTGTAACGAAACTTGAAAATACACATGTAAGTAAAGCAAGTGGTCAACACGAGCAATGTGTAACGAAACTCGAAAATACACATGTAAGTAAAGCAAGTGGTCAACACGAGCAATGTGTAACGAAAGAAATTGAACACATTTAAGTAAAGCAAGTGGTCAACACGAGCAATGTGTATAGAAAGAAATGAACGTACACATGTAAGTAAAGCAAGTGGTCAACACGAGCAATGTGTAACGAAAGAAATTGAACACATGTAAGTAAAGCAAGTGGTCAACACGAGCAATGTGTAACCTCCTGTGGGATGCATGACGATGTTTGATAAAGAGAATGCATGACAATGCATAATAGAGCAAATGCATGTCAATGCATAATAGATGCGCATGACGATGCGCGATAAGGAGAATGCACGACAATGCATGATAAGTGCGCATGACGATGCGCGATAAGGGGGATGCATGACAATGCACGTAGAGATATGCAAAACAACGCGCGTGAATTAGATTGATGTTTGCTATGTAGCAAATGAATGCTAATTGATATTTGACAAAAGAGAAAGATGCTTAATAAAGACATCTCCTCTGGTTTACCTCCCGGAGGGTTTGGGCTGCGTCAAAAGGATACACTTCGTGCGCATTGATGGTTGTAAGCCATTGCATATTGAAGGCATGACTCCTGAGCTCCCACGGAAGCGTTTCGAATCAAGCTTTGAGTATTCCACAGGATTGTTGGGACCCGGGGACAAATACCAAGAGTCAAATATGCAGGAAAGCTGGAAAAGACTTTCTGGTCACCAGGGACAACCGCCGGCCATCAGCCTCAGCCGCCGGCCATCGACAGCACACTGCCGGCCATCGATGTGCCACCGCCGGCCATCGGTGGCAGATTGGGGCAAACTTGGCTTGCAAGCCGTGGGTCTTTAAATTGGCTCAAAATTACTCCATTTCCTCACAAATCCTTCCATAGAAATCACTTTTCTTCCTTCCTAGGTGTGCCTTCTCTCTAGATTCGCGCATTCTACGCGTTTCCCAACACCCTATTCAACTTTACATCGCGAAGGATTCTTGATTTCCTTTGGTTTGAACCGATCAGAAATTGCATCGAGGCTTCTTTCACCATTTTCCGCATTCAAGGATCATTTCCCCCGATCTTCTCTCGAGGTTAGTTCACTTTTCCGGTTTTTCAACTTTTCTTGAATTTTCTCTCTCTTAGGGTTTGATTTATTCCAAATTGCACCATTTTGCCCCTTTTTGCTCATTTTTGCGTCATTCCTGTGCATTCATCTCAGATGGCTGACGATGTGCCTCACGGCGAGGGCTTCCCGGCACTCCCTCCAGTAGAGTTAGCGGCGGAGTTTGCGGTTGAGCCAGAGGTCGAGCCTCAGCCGTTACCATTGGACGTACGTCCCTTCGACCCTGCGGTATACCATCCGGAGACTCACATCATTCCGGTGGCGGGAGGCATCCATATTTTTACCGATTTTGATGAGGACGTGCCAGACGACCTCTTATTGAGGGAGCCGATGTCTCACTTGTCGGCCATTGCTGTGGAGGTACCATCTCTGCTTTTCTGTAATATTACTTTCGACCGCCTGCATTTCTTGCGCTATTTCGATCTGATTACATCGCATGCTTTGATCTGACTGCATTCCATACTTTGCTGATCTGCACTTGACTGCACCTTACATATTACTGCATATACTGCACATAACCGCATCTCATGCGTCACCGTTCTGAATCTGAATGCATCTTCAACATCATTGCTCCGGATGCGACTGTATCTTCAATGCACTACCACTCTGAGCTGAATTGTATTTTCAACACACTGCTGATCTGATTCGAACTGTGCTGGTTTGGTTTAAAGCTGCATATTCAATATTCCCCTGATTTGATTTTGAAAGTGCATTTTCAATACACTGTTGATCTGATTTGAACTTGTATTTTCAATACACTGTTGATCTGATTTGAGCTTGTATTTTCCACAGGAGGGATCTCGCTCCTTCCGAGGCTACGGCGCTACGACCGCTCGCGACTGGTACGATGTACTCCCCACGGGGGTCCGCCGGATTATCGACGAGACTGGCTTCGGCATATTTTGTCGCGGGCTGACGCGAGTTACAGCGAGTCGCCCTCTCTTGGGGGCTCTGGTGGAGAGGTGGTGGGACACCACCAATTCCTTCCACTTTTCCACAGCAGGGGAGTTGACCATGACTCCTTTCGACTTCGCTATGATCACCGGTCTGGGAGTGGGAGGTGATCCGATCCCCTTAGATCCCGACATGGGGGGTGGGTGGCTGCATGGGAGGTATTACTTGGGGCACGTCCACCCCTTGCGAGCGGGCATGGTTAGATACTCTTGGTTCGAGGAGCAGTTCCGCGGGGAGGATCCTCAGACTGATGAGGGAGTGGAGCAGTATGCCAGGGGCTTCCTCCTATTCCTTTTTGGTACCACCTTGTTTTCGAACAGGTGGAATACCGTGGGTTTGTACTTCTTGAGCGCCCTGGTAGTGCTTCCGCGGGTCCGCTCCTACAACTGGGGCGCAGCCGGCCTCACTACTCTGTATGGGTACATGAGCTCCACTTCTCGGTTGCGTGGGAGATTGATCGGAGGCTATTGGCGAGCTTGGGAGGTACATGACCCAGTTCCCCTTTTCATTACTTTGCTTAGTCTTCATACGTTTTGCTTAGTTCAACATTTGTATTCTCTGTACT
>JAPPVO010007003.1:0-22031 GCA_030407325.1 Camellia japonica
ACTGAGCCTGCTATGTCCAGCCGTCAAGTCCACAAGCTGGTCAATTCGCGGCAAGGGGAAGCTATCCTTTGGACAAGCTCGGTTGACAGTCTTGTAGTCGACACAAACTGCCACTTCCCGTTCTTCTTCGGCACTACGACCGTGTTGGAGATCCACCGAGGGTAGTGTACTTCCTCAATCGCTCGCGCCTCAAGCAAGTTTTTCACTTCCTCTGCAACTACCTCGGCGTGATGCAGAGCCGATCTCCTTGTTCGCTGGATGACCGGCTTGGCTCCGGGGAAGACATTGAGGTGATGGCAGATAAAACTCAGATCGAGGCCGGGCATGTCGTAAGGCGACCATGCGAAGACTTCGATGTTGGCCATCAAAAACTCAACCATTTCGGTTCTCTCCTGGCAGTAAGGCTGGAACCGAGCAGGAAGAACTTATCCGGTTGCTCCATGTCGATTCTCACCTCCACCAAGTCCTCCACAGCTTTATCTTCTGCCTTGGTGCCCACATCCTCCAGAACTCCTCGGTCTTCCGGTCCTTCTATCATTGTACGAAGCCTTTGGCAGCCCGGCTTCCGTTCACCGCCACGAAGCACTGTTTGGACATGACTTGATCCCCCTAGATTTCCTCGATTGCCCCCATAGCCGAGGGGAATCTCATCACCTGGTGGTAGGTCGATGCAACAGCTTGCATGGCGTGAAGCCATCCCCTCCCAAGGATGAGGTTGTAAGTCAAAGACACCGTAATACCCAAAACTCTACCTGTTTGACGACGGATCCCGCTTTGACCGGCAGGATAATCTTTCCCAAGGGCCATTCCGGCTGTGAGTTGAACCCAACAAGTGGCGAAGTTGCCGGAGCCAAGTCTATTTCTCGGAGCTTGAATTGCTTGAACGCGTCGTAATACATGATCTCGACCGAGCTTCCCTGATCGATCAAGATCCGTTTGACATCAAATTCCTTGACGCGAAGTGTTACTACTAGGGCATCGTTGTGCGGTGTCTGGATACGCTCTAGATCCCTCGAAGTGAAACTTATCACATCTTTCTCTTCGGTCTTCCCCCTCTTGACGGCGGGCTGTACCGACAAAACTTCCCTCATATGCTCTGCTTTCTTGATCATACCTCGGAGTTCGCAAACACGCTCCGGTTCCACTATGCCGTGGATGACATTGATAACTCCTTGTGGCGGCGCATCTCGGTCATCCTATCCCCTGGGATCAACTGGAGCCTGATTTGGCTTCACGTCGCCATCAATGTAAAGGTCTAGATGCCCGGCTGCTACCAGCTCTTCCAGGTGTTGCCTCAAAGGCAGGCAATCTTCAGTCCGGTGACCTCTTTCCCGATGGAATGTGCAACGATACCGCGGATTGTAGCCCTTCTGTCCATCGCCCAACTTAGCAGGGAACCGGACATACTCCTCGTCTCGGATCTCACTAAGTATGCGATAGATTGGAATCTTGAAGACCGTTGTGATGCCAGTCCTTGCCTTCAACCTTCTGTTGGCATCCTCCACGTCATCTCGGTTGTAGTCGTCCCGGTCGTTCCGACGTCCTCTACCTCGGTTCTTACGATTCGAGCCTCGGTCTGATTCCTCTGCCCTGTCATTGGAACGGCTGGACTCCTTCCCAACTGCGTGCACTTTGCCTGCTGCCTTCTTGTCTGTAGCTGTCGGAGTTGCCTTTACGACAGACACCGACGTATCATCCTCAACCCGGATATGTTCATTGATGCGCTGCATGAGCTGACCCATGGTCGTTGGCTGATGCATGGTAAGCGAGTCCCGCAGTCTATGTCCGACCGGGAGACCTAGCTTGTATTGAGTGATTGCCAAATTGACCGGGCAATCCAAGATCTCATTGAAGGTCTCCCAATATCTGGAGTTGTATGCCTTCAACGTATCGCTCGGTTCCATCTTGACACTCAGCAGGTGATCCACTTCCTTGGGTGTCTTGGTGTTGGTTTTGAAGCGCGTTACAAAGGCTTCGGCCAACTGATGCCACCTCTCTATGCTTCCCTCCGGCAGCCTTTCGAACCACTTCAAACCCAGTTCGCCCAGACTTGACGGAAAGATGAGGCACATAAGGGCATCATCCCGTCTATGACCAGCCATGACCTGTCGGTAGTGGCTTACGTGCATGTAGGGATCCGTCTTTCCGTCGTACAACGTGAACTTTGGCTGGTGGAAGCCCGACGGAAGAGGTGTTGTCTCTATTTCCAGGGAGAAAGGGGTGGCGCTCAACCTTGCCAAGTCGGAATCCACCAGGAGCGGTGCCGCTTGGCGGGGTGGAGGCATTCCGACCTCCTCGCTGGCGTGAACCCCATAGGATAACCGTTGGAACGCCGGTATCCTTTGAGCCTCCCGCCGGCGAGCCCGCTCCCTTAAAACTGCCCGCCAAGTCTTCTGTGCAAGCGGAATAGGAGTACCGTGACGTCGTCGCCGGACGTGAGGGTTGGTAAGTACTATCTTGCGCGCTGGATTTCTCTGCATACATGCCGGAATCACCAACCTTGTAACTTCTAGTAATGGAAATGGAAGGAGTTTGTCGCTGACTCTGGCTGCCTGAACGGCGTGGTTGGGTGCGCTCACTGTGGTCACCCACTCCAGCTACACCCTTCCCTTTGACATGTCGCTTTAGCTCTTCCATCTCTGCCGCCATTCGCCGGATGACGGCGTCCTGGTCCTTCAGCTTGCTTTCCAGGAGCCTGGCGTGTGAGTCTCTCCGCCGCCGAAGTCCGTCTGGACTACGTGAATGACCATGACTCCTTCCGCGCTTATCTCGCGCGTCTCCCGACTATCCTTCTGCAAATGTCTCCAGGTTGGCCATCGGAATGATGTCAGGATGCCCCTCTCTTCGTCTGCCTGACTCCGGAGTAACTCCGTCGATAGCGGACAATGGAAACTCCTCGTTGTTCGCCATGGTCGGCAATCAGACGAGCTTGGAAGACAAGGTTTTATCTGCAGCTTCCCACAGACGGCGCCAATTGTACGGGGAGCAAATATTCTGGCAAGCCCGTATTCCTTTCTTCCAAGCTCCGTTGATGTCCGATCACCTGAAAGCACAACGGCGGTGAGCTACCCGGCGGTGTGCGGCCGGAAAACCCCTCTGACGATCAAGTCAGCACACACCTTGGGATGGAGAGAGAGAGAGTGTTTTAGTGTAAGAATGACTTACAGAATGTTCCCCCCTGCGTATGGGGGGCGCAGACATGCCTATATACCCTCTGCGCCCCATATCCACTCCCAGTCATCTCCTGACGCGTGGCTCTGCTATCCCATCTGTCAGCGTAAACCTTGCTGATCATCACCTAATCTCAACTGCTAGCCTTCTCTGCTGGAGCTCGGCAGCCGAGCTGCTCCATCCATGGCCGGGCTGTGCTACATGCCCAAGCACTTCACTGGCCAAGGTCAAGAGAACCGGGCTAGGCAGCATCTCGGCACAGCCATGAGAGATTGAAGAATAGAGAGATGTGCGTTGAGAGAAAAAGTGAGAAAAGGGCTTTTTCGTGAGAAACAGAGCTTGAGGGCCGAGTGGTGTGAGAATCACAAATGAGAAAGGGTGGGAAATAATACCCGCCGAAACTGGCTCCTCGTGCACTGAGAAGTCTCTTGTCTTGGTAACACGTCTGTGTGTCGTGTCTTTTGTTTTGTTTATCTCGATTCTTGTTTTGAGTCGCTTCAAGTGTCGATAGATGTGTTTAGGTTGTTTACCCATTGTTTTCCGTTATTGAGTCTTTTTCGCTGTGTTCAGTTGTAGGCTCAATACCCGGTCGAAAACTCATTTTCTCAAATTTCAAAAATGATTTGTGGTGTGCTCAGGGTGTTGTGCCATTCTCCGCGTTTGTGCAAAATAAGATTCGTTCTTTCATAAAACCGCAGGGTTCAACCCTGGTCATGTGAGAACAGTAAAATCAGGACCTATCTGAAGCTATATAGGTTCCGGACTGCAAAGCAAAAGAAAAGAGGGAAAACCGAAGCATCTGAGGGTGTTTCACCTTCCGCAAATTCCATGATTGTACTCCGGGTGTACCCCGTCAAGCCTTGTCAATGCTCCGAAGTATGGGTGTGCCTCTACCTCAAGCTCAAAATGTTTCTGCGGAAGTATCAACTGATGTCTCCGACGCGTAGCTCATCGTCGATTCGCATGCACGAGTTGTATCCTTTTGAAATCTATTGTGACTCCTCCGAGAGGTAAATCGGAGGTTGCGTTTGAATTGGTCTCGTTAAGGCGTGTATTTCCTTATTCAACATTTTATTTCAAACACACTGTTGAGATTGCATCGAATATGCATTGATTATTGTACACAGAATGTGTATGCACACTCGTCCCACTTGCATTATGCTGCATGTTCCAATTGCATTGTTATGCACCCACTTCATTTGCATCGTGATGCACATCCCAGTCGCATTGTTATGCACTCATTTCACTTGCGCTGTCATGCATGTTTCGCCCACATTGTTGTGCGCCTTTTTACTTGCGTTGTTTCTCTCTCCCCTCTCGCGTGTACTACGCTGAGAGGTTTCTTTTTGCTTTCCTCTTTCCTCTCTCGCGTGTACTACGCTGAGAGGCTTTTCTCTTTCCTCTCGCGTGTACTACGCTGAGAGGTGTCTTTTTGCTTTTCTCTCTCCTCTCTCGCGTGTACTACGCTGAGAGGTTTCTTTTTGCTTTTCTCTCTCCCCTCTCGCGTGTACTACGCTGAGAGGTTTCTTTTTGCTTTTTTCTCTTTTCTCTCTCGCGTGTACTACGCTGAAAGGCTTTTCTCTTTCCTCTCTCGCGTGTACTACGCTGAGAGGTTTCTTTTTTGCTTTCCTCTTTCCTCTCTCGCGTGTACTACGTTGAGAGGTTTCTTTTTGCTTTCCTCTTTCCTCTCTCGCGTGTACTACGCTGAGAAATTTTATCTTTCTTCTCTCGCGTGTACTACGCTGAGAGGTTTCTTTTCACTTTTTTCCCTTTCCTCTCTCGCGTGTACTACGTTGAGAGGTTTCTTTTTGCTTTTCTCTTTCCTCTCTCGCGTGTACTACGCTGAGAGGTTTCTCTTTGTTTTTCTCTTTCCTCTCTCGCGTGTACTACGCTGAGAGGTTTCTTTTCGCTTTTTTCCCTTTCCTCTCTCGCGTGTACTACGTTGAGAGGTTTCTTTTTGCTTTTCTCTTTCCTCTCTCGCGTGTACTACGCTGAGAGGTTTCTCTTTGTTTTTCTCTTTCCTCTCTCGCGTGTACTACGCTGAGAGGTTTCTTTTCACTTTTTTCCCTTTCCTCTCTCGCGTGTACTACGTTGAGAGGTTTCTTTTTGCTTTCCTCTTTCCTCTCTCGCGTGTACTACGCTGAGAGGTTTCTTTTCGCTTTTTTCTTTTTTCTCTCTCGCGTGTACTACGCTGAAAGGCTTTTCTCTTTCCTCTCTCGCGTGTACTACGCTGAGAGGTTTCTTTTTTGCTTTTCTCTTTCCTCTCTCGCGTGTACTACGCTGAGAGGTTTCTTTTTGCTTTCCTCTTTTCTCTCTCGCATGTATTACGCTGAGAGGCTTTTCTCTTTCCTCTCTCGCGTGTACTACGCTGAGAGGTTTCTTTTTGCTTTCCTCTTCCCTCTCTCGCGTGTACTACGCTGATGAGGTTTCTCTTTGCCTTTCCTTCTTCTCTTGCGTGTACTACGCTGAGAAATTTTATCCTTCTTCTCTTGCGTGTACTACGCTGAGAAATTTTATCCTTCTTCTCTTGCGTGTACTACGCTGAGAAATTTTATCTTTCTTCTCTCGCGTGTACTACGCTGAGAAGTGTTACTCTTTCCTCTCCTGTGTACGATACGCTGAGAGATGTTGTGTTTGAGACTCCGGGTATTCTCGGTAGTCACTTTTAGCCTTCTCCGCGCAAGACGCCGTGAGAATTGCATAATTTTCTTACATCCTTTCTGCATGAGATGTAGTTTGGTTCATGTTTATTTGCTTGCATAGCATTCGCTTAAAATGTTGCATTTGTTTTGCATAATTGCTTCATTACAGCATCCTTTGCATGATCATAAGTTATGCACTTGCATTGTGCATCACTTCGCATCCTGTGCCTGAACTACGCTGGTTTGATTCCTAAAGGGATACGTAGGCAGCTTGCGAGTTCAACCATTTTTTGGGTCCGGCGGGACCTTAAACACGCCCGGTCTAGGAGACCTTAAATCCTTGGAGGGTGCAAGACCTTTGGTACATTGACGCACACCGTTCATTGCATTTGGCATGCATCGCATCGCGCTATTTTGCGCATCTCATTGCATTTTGCATGCATTCAATCGCGCTACCTTGCGCGTTACACCGTCCTGTGCACGCATGGTTAAACTCGTCCATTTGCATTGTTATGCATCTCAAAAGCCGTGCGTTGGCGCGCATTTCAAAAATCATGCATCATGTGCATTTCAAATGCATACATTTTGCATCCCGGTCTGGGAGACCTTAAGTCCTCTGAAGGTGCAATTCCTTTGGTGTTTGTCGTGCCCGAACGACTTTCGGTGGTTTGGTAAAGCCACCTGTCTGTGTTTGCGGTGAGTTCCTAGAAGACCAACCGGGACGGTGAAAACTAGAGTTTGAACGGCTTATGCCTAGAACGCAAAGGTTCGGAATTTCCGAGACTAAAGTTTGGTTTAAATACCCAGGGGGTGTACCCTCGGATTGAAATCTGTATGGAAGCCCCATAGGTTGAGGCGGTGTGTCTACGCCTCGATTCTGGATACTGAACCAACCTAGTATATCGCCCTGTTGGTAAGATAGGGAAAACTGCGAGCATAGTCATTGCATCATAGTGCATTGTCATGCATCATTTGTAAATACTGCATATGTCATGCATCATTCTAAAAACATGCATATGTCATGCATTTCATTGTAATATAGTGTGTATGTCATGCATTTTCTGTAAAAACATCTAGTAGATAGTGCATTATAGGTTGCATGCATTTCATTGCATCACTTCCATCTATGGCTTGCGCCTTTCCAGGTTGAGCTTGGTCTGGTATGTGCCTATACTCTTCACGTCGATGCACAGTTTTTGTGTACGCGCCTATTCCTTGATGAGCTTGGTTTGAGGGTTGCGGCACGTTTCCTGTGTTAGACGCGGTTCATATGCGTACATGCCTTCCCTAGGCAAGATTCGGTTCGGCCTGCGTGCCATGTCCATTCCATTGCATGCATCCATTGCATCACTTCCATCTATGGCTTGCGCCTTTCCAGGTTGAGCTTGGTCTGGTATGTGCCCCTACTTTTCACGTCGAAGCATAGTTTTTGTGTACGCGCCTATTCCTTGATGAGCTTGGTTTGAGGGTTGCGGCATATCTCCTGTGTTAGACGCGGTTCGTATGCGTACATGCCTTTCCTAGGCAAGACTCAGTTCGGCCCGCGTGCCATATCCATTGTATCCATATATTACATTGTAGTGTAATTGTTGCATCCGGCATTAGGATCATTGTCCCTCATCAGCGGGTCGTTTCCCCATTTATGTCAATCCACCAAATACTTGTGCTTGTGTTCGTGCGTATTACTCATAGATCAGACATCGTTCTATGGGACACGGACTTGTTACCTCCATCAATCTATCTGACATTTGTGTGGTTTTGAACCACTCATGATTGGATCATGATTCAATTGCATTGCATATTTACATTGCATATTATTTGCATTGTTTACATTTGTTATTAGTTTTGCATATCATTTGCATTACATTTAGATTCAATTGCATATCATTTTGCATTCATTTTGCATTGTCATGCATGTTGCTAACAATATTGCACCTGCTAAGTTTGCTTTCTTTGCAGGCACGATATTGTATGTACGGCTCATTTGAAGCCGGTGCAACCGGACGAGCCGCACAGGTATTGTATCCTCCGAGTGAGACGTATCGAGAATTGTATAATTCTCTTACATCCTTTCTGCATTGTAAGTGTAGTTTGGCGTATGCTAGCTTATAACTGTCGCATGTGTGCTTCATTACAGCTTTCTTTGCATGATCATAAGTTATGCTCGGCCTTTTGCATCATCAGTTGCATCTTGCCCCCGCCTACGGGCGCATACCTTATCTGCGGCTTGTATGCCTGTGCCTGAACTACGCTGGTTTGATTCCTAAAGGGATACGTAGGCAGCTTGCGAGTTCAACCATTTGCGCTTTGTATGTTTGTCCAAGTCTTCGGCCTTGTCAAAAATGGGTCGTCTCCGGGCTTTGACATTCACTCTCGTCATTGTTATGACTTTCGAGTTCTGTCAAAGAGGGGCAACTGTAGACACCCCATTTTTGACCGTCCTCAAGACCTGGACGTCACCGCTTGAACACTCGGTGATTATCCATGTTTGCGTTCGTTTGGAGTTCCCGGAGTTCTCGGTTCGCGCGCCTTGCCTCAGGACTTCCGAACTCGACCGTTTTGTGTTTGATTTTGCACCAAACACTTGTGTTTTGCCTTGGAAGGGCAGGGAATGCTTTGTGAGGCATCCCCACATACCACCGGCTATGGCTAGAGGCCACCGGCTGGCTGGTGTTGCCATCGGCACTTTGTTGTGCCGACCGGCACTCTTTTGTGCCGACCGGCACTAAGTTTTGTCAAAATGACACTCTTTGCCGGCCGGACACTGTGCAGTTGCTTTATGAGATATTTTCAGACAGCTGTATAGTTTTGGTTCCCCTCCATACACGTGTATGGAGGGATGACCCTCTTATTTAGCTTAACTTGCAAGCTTTGCAAGCTTGGCTTGCCTATAAGAGGACCACTCCTCTTCTTGGCTTAGGGTTACAAAATTTTAGCCATTTTAGACAGACCAAGCTCTGGTTTTTAGGGTTAGGATAGATACACCTCTTATCTCTCTTTTTCCCTCTTGTTTTGTACACTAGGTGTTTGTGACTTACTATTGCTCATCAACACCTAGTGTTTCACCTTCCTTTGGTTACTAAGGTCTTAAGGGCTGGTTCTTGGTGTTCTTGACTGGTTTGGAGCTCAAGGAAGCCACAACATCAACCTTTGTGAAGGTGATCAACAAGGGTGAGAAACTTACTTTATTTACCCCTTTTTTGCACTCTTTTTTTACATAGCTTAGAACTGTTTTTGTGCTTGGTGATCAACACATAAAAGTTCTGTTTTTTTGTCCTCTTGATAGTTTGTTAAGGGTACTTTGTGCTTTGGGTAGGTTTGGCCACCCCTAGGCCTTGAAAAGGCTCCTTTTTTTGTGCTATTTTGTTGAAATCCGAGACTTTGGTGCTTGGACCTCTCCACCACTGAAATCTTGAGGGATTTCAGTGGTGGGGATGGTGCCTTGAAGTCTCCAAAAGGGGAGGGCCACCCCCTCTCCTTGATGTCCTTGAAAAGGGCAAGTTTTGGCATCCAAAGGAGCACCATGTTTGATTGTACGTTGAGCATGTTTGGTTTGTTTTTCATGTTCATATTGCCATAATATAACATGTTTCTAAGTTGGTTTAGGTCCCTTATGCGTGCTTAGCATAGTTGCCTTGTAATGCCTTTTGATCCTCTAACATGCCTAGGTTGTGTGCCTTAGATTCTAGCATGTTTTAGGCTTGCATTTGTGAAGATTTTATGTTTATATTGACATATTCTAGCTCTGTCCATAGTCATTTGGGTTGATCTTGGCATGCATTATATAGCCCCTTTGCATTTTAGGCTTGCTAGCCTTTGAGCATGCATGTGTAGTATGTGTTGCTTACATCATTTTGATGATTTGGAATCATCTAGCATGCTATCTCAGTCCTTTTGGTGTGCTTGTATACTTGCCCTAGTGGCCTTTAATGCTTTAAGAGTATGTGTTAAATGCTCCATGTTTTGGCTTCTAATGCATGTCTTTGGATTCATGTCATCTAGATGCCATCTAGGTGGTCCTTTAGACTTAGTTTTATGTGTTAAAACTCTGTTTTTAAGTGTTTAAGTATTGCCATGTGTGGTTGTGCTAAGTATGGTTCAAAGCCTCATTGGCTTGCCTTAAGCCTTAGACCATTTGCATGCTCTGTTTGGCTTGTTTTATTGCATGATTTGGCATCATGTTTTGCATGATTTTCAGAGCTTTACAATGTGTGTTTATTGCCCTCATTTGGTATCTCCAAGTGTGTTTGGGGGTTACCATGTTTATGCCTTAAGTTTGGACCATAACACTTGCATGTGTGTGGGTGTGTTTAATCTCCATTTCTAGGCGCTTTGGCCACTGATTTTAGGACTATTTGAGTTGCCTAATTCATGCATAAGACCATCCTTCCATTGGTTTGCATGCTTACCTTGTATGCTTGCTTGAACCCTTTGCATGAACATATTGCATAATCCATGTTGCATGCCTAGTTGACATGTTTAGGGTTGCATTTGTATTGTACATGTTTGGCCTCTTGAGGTGAAGTATGATGGAGGTTGAGCACCCTTGTTTGCTTGTTTGCATTGCATGCATTTGAAATCAAAGTTGCGTCTTTGGTTCCTTGGGCCATCATGCATGGAAGTGCATAGTTGGTGGTCCGGGAATCGAGGCACATGCCCCCTTGAGTCAAAAACATGATAAGGGGTGTGTGTAGTGCATAAATATATTGAATTGCATTGCCATGCAAGTTTTGCCCTCTGCTGCTGTGGGTTGCAGGTTCTGCAGGTATTTTGTGCCGGCCGGCAGTGTTTAGTGCCGACCGGCAGTCAATTTTCAGCCGATGGATAAATCCAGTGCCGGTGGCCTCCTCCTTCAGCCGGTGGTGTCCTACCCCAGCCGGTGGTGATCCCCAATGCCCTGAGAGGCACTCCTGGGATTTCGGCAGTCTTCAGAGGAGGATAGCAGGGAAAACAGAGGCAATCCGTGCATGGCAGTGCGATTCTGAGCCAGTCCCGAGCATGCACTGCATCCTGCCCTCACCCCGAGGCGTTTTATTGCTTTAATTAGATTAATTAATCTGTTTAATTAATTTAGTGAATTTGTAATATTTAATTAGCTTGTGCAGTTAATTTGTATTATTATTCGGTCCCTCCGAGAGAGGGCATAATTGTAATAAGTGTGTGTGAGTGGGTGTATGTCTTCCAATCCCCATTTCTTTCTTCCCTTTTATTTACCCGCTTATGTTGGTAGATTAGGGCACATCTAAATTAGCATACCTTATGCTATGCATGCGTGCATCCATGCATTTGTTTACATGCACCGGGCTCGGTACATCATACAAACTGCATCGTATTTTCAATTCCAATTTGAATACGTGATAGTTGTAACATCTCACATGCCATGCTTAGGGTTAGCCGAGCCTACTCTAGGATGCATTTATGCCTGTGTTGCATTAGTCACTTAACATGAACTAGGTCATGCATATTTGCTAACCGGGTTATTGTTTTTGGCACAGAGTACGATGTAAGTTTTTATGCTTTAGCACTTCGCATGCGTGTGAATGTTACCATGACAGTATGCTTGCTATGCGGCTAAGTGCTTATGTGAGATAAACTGTTTGAATGCCTGTGGGTGGAGGTTAGGTTGCTTGAGTTGGGAAAACTCATTGAAATCCGTGTTTTAGCCTACTTGCGAGTAGCAAATTCCAAAGCATTTTCAAAACGAACGGATATGCAATGTTTGTTTCCAAATTAGGCGATCTAGTCTATACTTGTTTGCTGTGCGCATAACATAGTAATTCTAGGCTAATAATTGGGATAAGAACGCATAATGTTTTCAAAATCGGATATCACGGTTAGTAGAGGCCGGTCTTCAGACCGGGCGAAAGGGGGTGCTCATAGCTGACCTTCCCCGATCGTACCCAAGCTCCCGAGCCAAGACATTTGGTGATGACGGACACGTGGCCTTCGGCACCGAGTCAGGGTTTCCTAAATTCCCCCATTAAAAAATATTTAGGTGACGACTCTGTAATCTGGCAAAGCAGTCCATGTTTGGCACTACTTTTCAAAAATCTGTTTTTCTTCAAAACGATTTGCCAGAGTTGGACTCTTTGGTTCAGATTTAGAACCGCAACACAAAAGGAGAGTCCGAGCTGTAGCCGAGGTCCCCCGCGGGCGCTGTTACACCCGGCCCAGATCCTAGTAGCCCAATTCTGGGCGGATCGCAGATCATCTCGGCCCAATGATCCACTCGGCTGCCAATCTTCTCGGCCGTTACCTCGGCCCACTTCAAGATCATAAATATCCCTCTCAGTAGTCATGCCTATGAGTTTTATATCTTAATAAATACTATTTAATAATCATTTTTGGCACTTCAATTTCCCGTGGGATTGAATTGTGGAGGTGCAAATATGACCTTTTTCTTTTCTTTTCTTTTTTTTCCCTTCTCCTGTAGAAACATTGCTTAAGATTGGCATAGTTATGCTTATGTTTCTTTTTAAAAGATATATTTATAAAAATGTCTATGTTACGGATGTGTTGTATAATCTTCGTAGGTGTGTTTGGATCGTGGATTTTAATAGGATTATAAAAAGATAGAGGAAAAGAATGAGTGAAATGTGAATGAAATATAAACTAAATTATTTCTCTATTTTTCTTTTCCTTTTCAAATCTTTATCCAAATTCATGATTCAAACACAGCGTTAGCATTAAAAAAAAGTAAGAATGCAATTCCAAGCCTGATAAAATATTCAAATGAATGTTATCTTTTATTGTCTATTTTGACATATGTAAGTGGTGAGTATTGCACTTTAATTCCATTTTGAACAAAAATATTTCAAGTAGCTCATAATGCTTTGAGTTTTATAGGTGAGTGAAATTACTATTCAAACCTCTCCATCATGGTATGTGCAAGATTTGAGTAAGAACTTGTCACCAACACTATGACGCTCTAATTTTGACATGGTAGTTAGAATGAAAATGAAAGCGAAGTTCATGTTCTATATATTTTTAGACTTTGCAATGTGTGCCTTCTAAAAATCAATAGAACTTAAAATGTTTTGACATGAACAACATAAGTTAATTCATCTTTCAAGCTTGTTATTCTTTTATTTGAAGCAAATGGGTTGACTGGTTGATTAAATTCTAAAATTTCTGAAAAATAGATTGGTTATTAATTGCTAAAATTGTCTACCCCTAAATTGCAGATTTGGACTATCATGGATGTAAAAATAAGCGAAATTTTAAGAAACATATTCTTGAAATTGAAAGCAAGTACTTTATAATTGATGTATTTTATGGATATGAATTGTAGTGTGGGTAGACGAGAATGTGGATGTTCATGGAGAGGAAGTATTCCTTTTTACACAAGACACATAGACCAAGTGAGCCTTTTAATTTTTTCCCTAGATGAGAAAACATGTGAAAATAGGGAGCTAGACTGTGTGGTGGTGGCGAACTAAGGTACATCATTAGGCATTTTTTTCTCTTAAAAAAAAATATTTATGTGACATGATTTGGAAATACTGAACATTAGGCATTTTTTTCTCTTAAAAAAAAATATTTTCTGTTTTAATTCATCTAATTTAATTTTATTATTCTTTTTTAAATTTTAATTTCTTTATGTCAGGCATGGACACTGGGATGACTATTGAATGACTTTCGAATCCTTTTGACTTTGGCCTTTTTTTAGGGCAACAATTTCATTTTTAAAGTTGTCTTTAGTTTATGTAATTGATTACTTTTACGTTAATCATCTTTTCAATAAGTCTTTGGTTTAGCTGCATTCAGCCATTATATGAATGCAATGATTTTTGTTGACAACTTAACTTGGTAAGTTAGATCATAGAATGGATTTGCTTGACTTAGGTTTGAATATATACCATATATGCCTTCCAAGTTTAAAGTTTCACAATAGTGATTGTGCTTAATTGCTATTTATTACATTTAGCTTGGTTTGTTTCTTTATATGTTCATAGAAATGATTTTTCATGCTTTTTGGCACTCACATTTGTTTGGTTACTAATTGATAGTTGTAAAGAGGATGCATTTGTCTACACTCTTTCAAATTGGCCCCTCTATAAAACATGTATTGGTACCATTCAATCAACAAAAATAATTACGCTTATGCATGTAAGGTTGTGCTTGAATCATAATAACTTTATATTCCCTCATTTTTTCTTTTTCCTTTTCAAATCCCTATCTAAATTTAAATTGATATTCTCCAACATTTCAAGTTCTTAGCTGTTGACTGTTAACTACCCTAAAGAATCAGTGCTTCAACCCATTTTGTTTATTTCATGTGCTCTAGGAGGGTGCAGACTAATTTACATCTTTTGGTTGCACCATTATGAAAATTTTGTATCCTTGAAGTCAGAATTTTGTTTGAATATTTGATTTGATGATACATAAAACATCTTAGGATAAAATTTGTCTTTTATTTATTTATTTATTTATTTTACAGGTTTTTGATCTTAAAACTTTGTTGTGGTCTAATCTGAATCTGAACATTGAACCAAATGAGGCAGAAAATTTTCCAATACATATGGTCACAATATGGTAAGATATTAAGACAAAAATTTTATTCCATTGCTATTTTGGGTCTATCCAATTAAATGGACATTCACTTCTATATAAAAAAAATACAATTTTTGAAAATGTCCATTGCTTACAATCGGTTAGAACTGTTCATATCATTATCTCACTTTACAACATTAGTTCTATGCAACACATCAATGGTGTACCACACATTAAAGTAGATGGTCTTTTTTTATTTATATTTTTTTAAATATACTTCTTTTCCCCTCTATAAGTTCCTTCTAATAAAATTTTATGTTTTCTCCAAGTGACCGGTGTTTAAGACAATTCTAGTCTCATATTCAAGTTCAGAAAGTCTCGAATCTCTTCTTCTATAAGGTTTCACTTTAATTTTTCTTTTTTATTTTTTGAGATTGTAGAGCACTGGTTGGTGTGCATTGTTTATTATTTATTTTAAATTTAATTTTTTGATATTGCAGAACACTAGCTGGTGTGCATTGTTTGTTATTTAATTTTGAATTCTATTTTTTTGGATTGCATAACACTGACTGATGTGCTTCATTTGGCGTTCGGTAATTTTTATTATTATTATTGTAAAGTATTAATATATGTACAATAGCTTTGGCTAGTATTATTTGGGAATGAATAATGAAAACGGAATATTTTTTATTAAACAACAAATATATATACTTGTGCCTAGGAGTTGTTATTTTTAATTGAGTTCTATAGAGTGTGTGATACCAAGAAAATTGTTGGAAGTGTTTTAAAAACAATATATATACCCGTGCCTAGAGGTTGTTATTTTTCAATGTCCTAGTTTTTAGTATGTTTTTCGATAAATTACATTTGTATTCAACTACATTTTGATCTCAATAATTATTTACATCGTGCCTTTAGGGATAAGCATACCTCTTATTCTTCCCTTTTTCCACTTCTCCTCTCATTATGAAAATCATTTAACACTAAGGTAAATGATGGGAAGTAAGCATTGTTTCAAGGATTGCAAAAAGTCCTGAATTTATGAAAACTTCGATGTATAATTAAGATTGCAAAATTAATACTTTTTCATAACTTGCTATTTCATGTAATGAATTCTTTTTTCTTATTTTTGTTTGTTTGTTTGTGTAGTATTAGATAATTTGATAAGTATGAAGGGATTAAATTAGCTTGAAATCAAGTAAAACTTCATGATTTCTAGGAAAGCCCTGAAGATCTAAAGAGGTATTATGAAATTCATCTGCGGAAGACCTTGACTAGATTAAGTTGCTTTTATTTATTAAACTCTATCTTTCATTATATATATGTTTGGGTTTCTCTTTCTTTTTTTGGATTTGTGTTCTGTTTCTTTTTTTTTTCTTTTTTTTTTTTGTGTTCTATTTCTTTTTTATTTTCCTTTTTTTGTGTTTTTTTTTCATATGCATTGTTGCCACTAAAATCTCACATTGTTGTGTTCAAAATACCACTTGAAATTTTGTTGAATGCTTTTGAGGACTTTTTCTACAAATTAGTTTGGCCCTTTTTCATCTTCTCATTTCTCTCTAAACTTGAGAATTTCATTCTAAGTATTTTGCCTATTTTGGTACAATCAAGCTCTTTTATTTTGTATTTTTGTGTATACACCATGTTCTGTAAATGCCTCAATTAAAATAGTTTATTTTCTTTTGGTTAAACCAGCTACTTATATAATTCTACATTTTTGTTGGTGGTCAAATAGTGAGTGAATCTATCATAACAGGCCAAGTAAGTGATTAAACAACATTTCCTATAAAGAATTTGATTTACAGTACGTGAATGCTCTAAGTGTTGGTAATGTCTATGTTATGATAGAATCAAATAAGATACTAAATTATGATAGATTCAATCACTATTTGGGGGGAAAATGTAGATTCACTCACAATACTCGGCCTAGTATGATATCTTCTTTCAAATTGTGAATGATACATTATTTTTAGGATGGGAGGGAGGGAGGGGGGGGATGTAGATTCACTTTCCTTTCCTGTAGAGAGTTTGATTAACAGTGATTGAATGCTCTAAGTGCTGGTAATGTCAATGTTATGAAAGAATCAAATAAAATATTAAATTATGATATATTCACTCACTATTTAGGGAGAGAATGTAGATTCACTCACAGTATTTGGTCTGTTATGATATCTTTTTTTAAATTGTGAATGATACCTACCTTAGATATTTGGTTTTTCAAACTTATTATGGGAATGACCAAGAAACTAATATATATAGATATATATTTTTTTTTTCTTTCCTTTCAATGTTTTCTGGAATGAAGAAACATACACCTGATATCCATTTGCCTTTTTTTTTTTTCTCTAGAATGAAAAAAAAAATCCCCTCTCTGTTTATGTACCTGCTTTTCTCATCTTGATTGTAACCCATTAAGTATTTCTTATCCATGGCAGTTATTTATTAAAATTAATTTTTGTATTTATTATCTTATTTTGATACTAAAATTGTTAGAAGTTCTTCAAGAAGAATAATATTTCTTTATATTTTTTTTAGTGTCTTTATCAAAAATCAAAAAATATTACAGATTCCATAAATTTCAACATAATACGTATAAATTACAGCAATATTTTGATCACAATATTATTTACACCATACCTTCAGGCACGAGCATACACTAGTCAATGTATAATTCAAATTCATTGATATATATTCACATCTTAACATGAGAGAACTTGAAGGACTCGTAGAGCCCATCACAAGTCCTATTTCAATGATCCGAACCATTCATTTTTTAAGATTCGTTGAATAAAATATTCATACAAAAAATTAAAATGATCGGATATCAATAACTAAATGTTTAAATCAAATTTGTATGGCAAAAAATGAATGATTAATTCTTGAAATTATATTTGTTGTTCATTTTTTTTAAACTAATATGATTCAAACATATAACTAACAATATTCAATCATCTTAATTTTTTGCATGAATATTTTACTCAATGAATCTAAAAGAGTAAACAGTTCAAATCACATAAATCAATTCCAAAATAAACTTATCAAATCTAAACACTTTCTCAAATTAAAATAACAACTTGAAAGAAAACAACTATTGCATCTTAACCACACAACAATTCTGAACAAATTTCTGTGTAAAATGTCTGAGGCCATAACTTTAGTGTAATTGATTAGTGTCATTTTCAAAAGAAAAAAAAAAATTTATCAACATTTAGGCTTCATTTGGGAATAATTTTTTTAGTTTGATTTTTTTTTTTTTTTTGGGATTATTTTAGCCTGATTTTTAAAAAAAAATGTTTATGACACTTTTGACTTTTTTGTAGTTTTGTGAGAGAAAAAAATAAAATAATTATGGTTTGAATGTGACATTTTGTCTTATTGATTCTTTAACCTATTTTATTTTTTAGTGAATTAAATTAGTCCCAACTATCTTCCTAAACTGAAGCTTAATGTTTGTATTCAAGTTTCCACAATTGCTTAGGGGAATTAAAAATGAGTGTTTGGAAATAGGTTATTTTAATTGATTTTTTGATTTTTTATAAAAAAAAACTAATAAAAAAATAGACATAGTGATGTGATTGGGTATTTTATCTTATTAACTATTTTATCCCAACCCAACTTGCCAATTGTGTGGCATAGAGGGTTAATGTCAGCCTGACCTAGATGCAATGTGATCTTTGCAAATTGTTGCGCGGTGTCAACATGTCCTTAATAATTTAACAAAGGATAAATTACACTAATCTTTTTGTGAGATTTAAATAAAATATAAGTAATTTTACAGTTTTAACATAATTGTATCAACCTCTTTTTTATTAAAGAGTAATGGGATCGAAATTAGTGTAGATGATATGAAAATAAAAGGATAAATTAGTGTAAAACAGATGATAAAATCATTTTTTCATATATATGAATAATAAATTATTGAAGAAAATGAGACTAAACATTATATGAATTAAAATCTCAAGGAAGTCCAATATAATTATGCCAATATTGTGAAGCTTACTATATTTTATCCAAACCTCAAGAGAGGCCAATGTAATTTACTCTTTAACAAAAATACACAATCTAATGTTTGGTTAAAAAAATTAAGATTTAGACTAATAGTCTATCCAGGCGTGATATCATCGTAGAGAGCTATTCAATTCTAAAAGTGAGGTAAGATATAAAATGGGGTACGGATTAATTAGTTAAATTATATAAGTGCAAATTGTTGTGTGGTGGCGACATGACCTTAATAATTTAACAAAATACACAATATAATATTTGGTTAAGAAAATTAAAGTTTGAACTAATAGTCTATCTCAATATGACATCCTTATGGGGAACTATGGAATCCTAAGAATGAGGTGCTATGCAAAATGCAAAATGCAAAATGCAAAATGAAAAATTAAAGAAAGATTCTGATTAATTAGTTAAACTAAGTAAGAAGATTTTATTAATCCCTTTTTATAATAATAATAATAATCCTATGGATGTTAATCCCATCAAATCTAATATATCTAAACAAATATAATTATTATGTGTTAATTTTGATTTGTCACAAATTTAATCACATGAGTTTCAAATTTTGAAATGTGTGACAACTATATTGGGATTTTAATTCATTTTGTGCCTTGGTAGGCAATTTGGGCTGTGATGATCATGACCACACATTTTTAGCTTGTGTTTGGATTTAATGTGAAGTTCATCCAGCTAAAATAAAGCTTTAATTTAATAATCTTGAAGTACTATGATATAAAAAGATGATATAAAAAGGTGGACGTGCCGGAGTGGTTATCGGGCATGACTAGAAATCATGTGGGCTCTGCCCGCGCAGGTTCGAATCCTGCCGTTCACGTTTGACTACTATCATATTTTTCTTTTTTTTATAAATAAATTACGATGTGCATTTAATTTTTGAATTTCATTTCTTAATTTCTTAACCATATTATTTTATGATACTTTATATGTATAATGTAATGCAATGAGTTATATTGAAATTTTATTTTTTGTACAACATACTTATTTGTCCCAATATTTTTCTCTATTTCTCCAAATTATTTTAATCTATCTATCTAAATTATTTTATCTATTTATCCCAATATTTAAATTTATTTGTCGGAATTGTATGTCAATATTTTTATCTATTTATACAAATTATTTGTCCCAATATTTTTCTCTATTTCTCCAAATTATTTTAATCTATCTATCTAAATTATTTTATCTATTTATCTCAATATTTAAATTTATTTGTCGAAATTGTATGTCAATATTTTTATCTATTTATACAAATTATTTTAAGTCATATGTATAAATTATTTTAACCCATCTTTCGTGATATATGTCTCCAATGCGGAGGCTCTAAGCATTATCCAAACTCTAAGATCATACTTTGAGTTCGTTTGGGAAGTAGATTGATTTTTTAGTTATTTTAATCTGAGGCTAAAAAGTGTTGTTTGGAAAGGACTTTTTGACTTTTTTTAACTTTTTGTAAGAGAAAGAAAGTAATGATTATAGGTTAAATGTGATATTTTATCTTATTGAACTAAAAAGTCTATTTTACTTTTTTATGACTCAAAAAACTCCAAACCCAATGCAACCCTACTTCCCAAATGCCTTTTCAGGTTCAAATCTATTGATCAATACTGCTGAACTCTTTCAGCTCCATACTTCCGATCTTGAAAAACGTAAAAGGGGGTCGTGGATTGAAGATGACTTAGGTCCAAATGTATTGACCAATACTGCTGAACTCCTTCAGCTCCACACCCTGATCTTGGCAAACGTAAGAGAGAGTCATGGATTGAAGATGGCTTCAACCCATCTTTTTCCTTAGCGCTGAGCTTTTCGATCTAGTAGCTTGGGTTGTGCTAACCTTTCCAGCTTTGGCTGTGTGTTCTTGCTATCTTTGCAAGGTTTTGCTAATGTTGCGTGCAGTTTCTAGTGGAGCTATAGTTGCTAGCAGCAGTATTGACTTTTAGGTTGTGCTTGTGCTTTCTTTTTCAGCATTTTATAAGTTCAACTATTGTTTTTGCTCTTCTTGGTGTCTAGAAGATAGCTTAGTTTCTTAAGCATGTGGTATATGTTGTGTCTATTTTGACGCTGTAATTAGTTGTGTATGACTATATCTGTTATGGTAATGCAATATAAACTTTTTCTCAATAAAAAATAATAATTTAATTTTCTAAATTATTTTAGAGTTAATTATTTAAAAGTCTTACTTACAAATATTATGGTAATTCAGGTCTTATTTAAGATTTTTTGAATCAATAAGTCAGTCCTATTTAGTAAAACTGAAAATATTATCAGTTTTTCTCAATTTTTAGAACTAAAAACATTATTAATTTTGCATAGTAGTGTTTCAGATAATTATTTCACTAATTGATGAGGGAAAAAAAACGGATGAGGGGAAAAAACGGAGTATCAGATTAAACGTTTTTGCCCTTTTACTTTTTTATTTGATTCAACTATTCAATAAAATCGAGAACACTATCATTTTTTTCCAGTTTTAAAAACTGATAACATTATCAATTTTTTCATTTTAAAGTTTTTTTTTTTAAATTTTTTTTTACACATTAATGTTCCATTATCATGCTCTTTTATAGACACAAAATTTTCAATTTTACACAAAAAAATAATTTTTTCAATTTTTTCAAAATATTTTTTGCAATTTTTTTTTTTTTTAGTTTTTTCAATTTGAAAGTTGATATTTTAAAGTTTTGAAAATCAAAATAAATGTCAAATCATTAGGTTCCTTTATAGATAATCATAAATGATGAACAATCGTTGTTTAAAGGGTAATTCTGACAATTAAAAATTTAATAAAACTTGAAGGTCTAAAAAATCTTAGTTAAGATTTAATGGAATATAAGTTCATAAATTAGATCATGTGTCTAGATACTCCATTATTTTAACGTATTTGCTCCTATATTTGAACCAATCTACCTCCATATTTTTAACCTATTTGTACCCCATATCTAATCCAAATTATTTTAATCTATGTGTCCCATTATTTTTACTTATCTTTTCAAATTATTTTAACTTATTTGTCCCCATAATTTGGACAGATAGGTACCAGAATTTGGACAAACATGTACCTGAAGTCGTAAAAAAAGAAATAAAAAAATTTGTGTATGGTAAACTTCAACATATAATAACTTTGTGCTTGGCAGTCCGTTGATGATTTTTATTTTTATTCCGTGTATTTTCCAAGATCTATCAATTTGGAACTTCCAAAAGCCGCTAATTAACTTCAGTAAAAAAAATATTATTTTTTTATTTTGTCGAAATCATTTTATTCACTTCTTTTTTTATAAAAAAAATTTATATTTATAAATCCACATCTATTAAATTTAGCTAACAAAAATTACATATGCTTATTTCCTTGAGTTTGACACATGGAGTGAATGCCAAATAAGTTTAAAAATTAGATTTACGACCAGGGCTCCCTATAAAATATACGTATATAATTTTATTTATGTATTTATTTTTCAAATGAGGGGCAATGGCACTTGGTGAATCAGAGCTAGTCGACTGCCTAGGGGAAGCTTTATGTCTATGTAGCTCGAATTTGAGTTTATCTGAATGGCCTGAGTTTTGGTCGTCGGGCCACAAGGTGATAGCCGCAGTCAACAAAGGTAAGGGTGACAAGTGTTGCACCGGTCGTCCAGTGGTCGACCCGCATGCACAAATTCAGATGATTCAGCAAACTCAATTTTGAGCTGTCACAATTTTTGAAACTCTTGCATAAAG